>JAZHYW010026795.1:0-109393 GCA_037355805.1 Ixodes ricinus
TGAAGCGCTCTGCCAACTGAGCTAAACAGGGATTAGACGTCAGTGGAGCAAGCAGGTATTACCTTATCAGCAAAAGCAAAAAAAAAAAAAAAAGAGTTGAAAAGGAACGAGACATAATTGATAAAATAATGAATTAAAGTTTGGCGATTATTCGGGTAAGATCTTTAATCAACGGAGAGCCCTAATTTCTACAAAAAATATACCAATGCGATACAATATTTATTTAGTGCCTCCGTCCACACTATATTTTCGATTCCTTTCTCAGTATATTTAGTCTCTAGTCTAAATATCTAGGCATGGCCCTAAAGACGGCCCCTAACGGAAACGGATGTAAGTGTCGTTATTCATAATTATTTAGAGATGTCGGGAGCAAACTGCATTAGCGTGCCACATTAATACTTTAGAAACAAGGTCGTAGTGAACAGCGAGCTCAATTATCTTCGTATAAATGACGCAAAACTACCTAGCAGAGTGTGCACTTACTCCAATTCGAGAGTTTTGATGGCGCTATTACAATTTTGATCACGGTAAACATTTGTCAGTTCGTGCAGCAAAAAAAAACTGTTTTCTATTAAACATACCAAGAACGGTAGTCTACAAGGCCGCTAGATTAAGAAGAGCTGCTTTGTGGGGTGAGTAAAGTTGATTAAAGAATATATAAGCGTGGATACTATTTGCAGCATTAACAACTTGGAATAGTCAATCAAGATGTCCCTTTCGGGTCGGCTTGCGATCGTCACCGGTGGAGGAAGTGGCATCGGCAAAGCGGTCTGCCACGCCCTGGCAGGAGATGGGGCAACTGTCGTGGTGGCTGACATCAACCTAGAAGCGGCGAGGGGAACTGCTGCTGAGCTGAAAGGTTTGTGCCGTCTCTGATACGTGGGTTGGGAATTTTCAGTTCAAATGCACGAGGGGGGGGGGGGGGGGACAAGCCCAAATATCTTTGGTGCGTTTCAGGGTTCAAAACATTCCCTCAGATATTTATTTCTAACACAATATTACAAATTAAGAAGCTGGAGTGGTTTAATATTAGTCATAAAAGTATTCAATTTCTAGTAGAAATCTTTATGTTGCTTATTTTGTTATTATAGATATATATTATTTTTGGGTGAGCAGAGATGAACAAAAACAAATATAGGCGAACTTCCGAGACGAGTATTTTTGCTTCCGATGGGATATTGTGTTTTGTGGTTTTTGAGGACCCCCAGGGACTAACGCGTGTGTTAAAAGTCTCAACGCCGCGGACCAAATGCGGTACCTCTTGAAATTTGCTCATACTTGGTCATCACGCCTTCCTAAATTTTTGGATGAAAAGAAATAGCACTTGTTCCTCAAAAAGACACAACGAATGTGCCAAAGGGATCGTGGGCATGCATCTTCACGAGTATCTATTTATTCGAGGCGCCTGGGCTTTATACCTGAAAGGTACATAAAACATACAAGTCCTGAAACGTGTTAAAGTACTTTGTGAAAGGCTCTGTAATGGCAATGGGTACCTACCTTTCTGAGGCGCCGAGATACACGCCGAGCTTCCACACAAGGGTCGCAAAGCCGGGCCTTCGTTGTAGCAGAAAATCTTTCGAAAGTTTATCTTACGTTTTCCTCAGCGCGAGGCGAGTCTTTGTAATGCCCGATCATCAAACGCTTTTACTAGCTCACTGTGGTATTCGAGGTTGTTTTTTTTCTCCAGAACACCGTGTCACCTTGCATTTATACGTGCCGTGATGATACGAGGAGGGCACATATCAGAGTACGGAGATGGTCCGAAGAAGTCCCGCCAATGTCACCAGCGCCTCATCGTTGCGTTGCGCCAGCTGTTGGCAGCACATCGAAGTAGGCTGGCACCGTCTGCTATGCCGCCGTTCTGCAATCACCAAGGGCTCGACTGCGTCGGTGGCGTCCCTCGCCTCGAGTAATCGAAAGAACTTCACTTGTGACGTTTCGTTCGTGCCTGTGAGCATCGGCCACTCCAAATCACTACACGAGGTCATTTCTAGAGCACGGCTCTCGCGCAATTGCTCGCCCGAAAACCAAGAGTAGTTCGGACCCAGACGCAAACACAAGAAAAACACAGGGAGAACATGGAAATATATATCTCCCCCTGTCATGGTGGCCGCAACTGGCGAGAACACCAGATGGCTCGAAAAACGCGCGCCTTATCTCAGCTTTACGTTTTCTACTTCTTGATTGTTTCTCGCGTTCTTATTGGGCAACGCCCCAATCTTATCGACTTTGCAACTGCAATAAGATGGCAGCAGCTCGCATCGTTTCGCATTCCCGAACCTTCCAGTGATTATAGTTTAAATTTTTATTTATTCTGTTCAGTGTTTCTTCCGACATACTCTCAGCTTCCGTCCTATCTAAGAAATGGGCAGATATTAAATAAGATATTTTGATTCAGAAAGTAAAACAAAAATGACCAGAAAAGTTTTAAGACAATCGTTATGACAGCAGGATTCGATCCTTACCGCGAAATTTATACCAGTTGCAAGGCGCCATGAAGAGGGAAGGTATGAATCCTCGCGTGAGACAAGTATGGCGTCATGGACTGATAGGTTTATGCAGAAAACGGCCATCATAGTGCGAAGGGAGTTCTTAAGCGGAGTGAATAATTTGGTCAGTTCATTCATATCACTGAATGAAAAAGGCGAGGAAAACGGCAGGGTCTGTAGATAAATTGACAAGACAAGGTGCAGAACATAATAACGAGCCCGTTGCAAAGAAATAGTCTGCGGTAGAGTGGAATAGTGGGCCGCCTGGTTGACAATGCTTATTGGAAAAGCCGTCGAAAATAAAAAGGGGCCAGAAACAAGTTGAACAAAGAGCCTTGTCTTCTTCAACTTGCCTGTAGTACCGTTTTTTTTTTTGACGCCTTTTTTAATTGGCAATTTTCGTGCCTCAACATGTATTTTATTATGACTTTGCGTGGTTTCTGGAGGCTTTATATAAACCGGGAGACTCGACTGTGCAGAAAGTCAGTACTGCGCACAGAAATAAATGAATTCCTTTTCATCCCTATTTTTAAGAGAAGCGTACTCTCGTCGTGCAGTAGAAGTGTCAGGTTCGACTTGATTCTCATGGTGACAACTTATAGGGTTTGTGTATTGTGGGAATGGGATGGCAGCGTTTTATAATCATGATAAATATACATTTCATTCGGTTGCATGCATAGACTTCAACAACCTAGCTATCCATCTGCATGCACTAGACCCGACCACCATTACAACACTCGAAATGACAAGTATATGCTCCCCAATATCAGGACAAACAAGGGCAGACAAACACTCGTTTCAGATTCGAAATTTCCTTAATACACATAGTTGTTTTCATACACTTATTACGTCAAATATATTACTAAACACATACAAAAACAAATTGAAAAAAACTCTGTCACCCACAAATGTTACAAACTGATCTGAAGTAACTGATTATATCCTCTTTGCTATATCTGCTTTTTTTTGTATGCTTCCTTGTTTTATAGTTTTATAGTATAGTTTAATAGTATAGAAAATGGGTACTATATAAATGTCATTCTTATGTATATTTTTTATTCATTATATTTAGGAGCGCCTCTTGTTTTAGTGTGCTCTAGCGTCGACGATTGTCATCGTCTTTTTAATATTTCATTTATGTAGCGATATCGAGGCCTCGTCAGACCTTCTGGTCTTTTGCCTTGGTACTGCAAACAAAATGTATTGTCTGAACTCACTAATATAAAAAAACAAAAAAAAAGACTAGGTCTTTTGCACGTATTTCTGTCGCGGAATCTTAACGCAGCTCTGGTTTCTAAATGATTTCTTCATCCCTGCCCCCTCATGTTTAGGTATTCGGAGTTCTATTCGGTCTTCTGAGCCACCATTAGCGCTAACTGGCGACTGATAGAAGCACCGCCTGTCCACTTCGCAGGGATTGTGGCTGTATTGTACCTTGGTTGCGTCGTGAAGACGCTTCGTAACGACGTGGAGTGGCTTGTTGAAGCATGCTATAAGATATAAATTAATGCGCGGGGGAAAATAATTATGACGAAGGACGTAATTCCTTTAAACACACGCTTGCATAATAAAAAAACATGCACATTTAGAACCCGTAGCGCTTACTGCCATTACTTTCTTTGGTTACGTATGCTTCATTCATCGTTCATATTGTATTCGTGAGTCAGTGAATTTCGGAAACCGTAACGAAATTGTGTTTCATAAGACTCTGGAACATTAGATAGCATGCGGCGTTCCATAGGTTCAAAATGTGGCATAATTAGTGACGGAATGGGTTGTGTTATTGTACTTTACAATAACTGGTTGTTAAACGAGAGCAGGTGTGTATCTTTTTGAGGCTCCACGCTTCCGTACTTTCTCGTAAGAATCGTTGGTGGATCTACTCGTAATAAAACAGAAGGGTTCCTTTCGGTTTCAAGTGTGTCAATGAACAATCGAAAACTATTATGCAAGAAGTTACTTCTATATTTTTATAAAAGGTGTCACTATATCTCTATCGTACGCATCCATAAGAGACACGTAAAACATGCATGTTGAAATCAAAATTCACACTGAGTCAATGAACTTGTTTTTATGAGTTTTATTGTGTTCAGCATGCGTATTATTAACCCTATGGTTTAATTTAAAACTGATCACGGAGTTGCCGCTGTCAGGGAACAGGAGATTATGATTACATCGGACATCAGGCAAAATTTTAGTTGTGTACCAGAGCACCTAAACAGGAAGCCAATCCCTGACCATGCAAATGCTTTGAATCCTCTTGACATGAAACTTACTTCTGTCTGTCCACCGCACCCACATTGTAACAGGCGAAGCTCACGCGGCTCTTCATAGTGGACGTCGGCGACTCCTCTTCTGTCGCTGCGCTCATGAGCAGCGTCAGCTCCCAATGCCGGACACCCCTGAGCATCGTGGTCAACTGCGCTGGCGTCGACAAGCGATGCGCCGTTGTGGACACGACGGAACACGACTACGATGAACTGCTGCGAGTGAATCTTAAGGTTAGTTACATTTAGTGTTCCAAGTTTTCGCTTCATACCTATAAAGCCTGAAAAGAAAACACCGAGTAGGTGAGTGTTTAAAACAACGGAGCCGGTGGTTATACATCATGGTGATAAAAAAAAATATTCAAAGCTATTCTTGAATAGGAAAAAAAAAAGCTTCGCCAAAACACACATATTTGTCTACAGCTTTTGTTTTGTGCGGAGCCGAAACACAGCCCCCAGTAAACCATCTGCGGGGCTTCTTGCTTCGGAATTGATGTTACCTCGTTTCATTCTCTTTCGGTACAGGCTATCTATAAGTCCGCGAAATATGCTTGGTTAAAACTTAAAATTTTACCTAGTGCGGACTATCTAGAGGATCGAACTATACAAGATCTTGTTTTTGATAGATCGTTAACTGGGATAGGTTATAATTAATTTATGAATAACAGAGTATAGTAATGTTGCTTTATGCATGATACAAGATTGTTTGTAAGAGAAAACAGCAGGCCTATGTTAAGGTGTGCTGTGTATTATCACTTTTACCGTAGAATTAGGCACTAAGTGTGAACTGTACCGCGAACTGACTATTTAAGACTATCTAAACCCCGATAAATCCGATTCTGCCCGGCACCAAGCATTGACGACAAAAACACCGATGCTGCGGAAAAAAATCGGCAAAAGCATCTTCTAAATTCAACAAAAATAAACTCCGAAAACATGAGACCGTAGTTATATCGCATGTTTCTGACGTTATGGTGGACTTACCTTCCTTCAGTAACATGCAGGGTGATTTACCTTCATTTTAACGTTTATTTTTAAAATGGGAATAGAGTTATGCAGGCACCGTTTTGAACAAGTATTTTCCAGAGTCGGCGAACATTACATGAGGGGATAACTTCATGGTAACTTGTCTAATTAAATTATATACGCTAAATAACTGTTTTAATTATTGGTCTCATGGGTCATGTTGCAAATGTATTGACGGCCACGACGATCACAAGCTAAGTCAATATAAAAAAGTTGGGAACAGGCTGATTTTTGTAGCGATATTTAGTAACCAGTGTTTCATTTTATTGCACGTTATCAAAACTGCGCGCCAAAATATTGCCACAGGCCCTGCTCACAATGGCACTTACAAGTATGACATAGCCGTTTCAATCACGTCATCACTATCTCGCCAGGGAGTGATTGGTGGGTGCGCCAACGACACAATTACGAGATAGAGTCGAAGTATCTGAAACGCCTACATCACTCTTCTAAACGTCATTTTGGGCCGTGTATTGGGCACCCTTTTGGCATAATTTGGGAATAAGGAAAAAAAACTTAAAGACGAATGAATGAATATTTAAGGAACCAATGCAGTGTTTGCGGAGAATAACATAGAGGACGAAAACCGGACGACACGTTTTTCCAACTGGCAGCATACATTTATTTTGACATCTGTTACCAAACGCGACACTCACCGCGCGTTTGGTGACGGATGTCAAAATAAATGTATGCTGCCAGTTGGAGAAACGTGTCGTCCGGTTTTCGTCCTCTATGTTATTCTCCTCAAACACCGTAACACAACCAGCACGCTCCATTTCCACGAACCGTTGCATTTTTTCGATTTTTATAAATTGCCTTATCTGTTAAGAGGAATGTTTGTCAGAACTGCAATTGCGACATGACCCTTAAAACCAATAATTAAACTATATTTAAAAATATAAATTTAATCAGCATTCTGATTATGAAGTTTATTTTCCCATTGAGCGTCCAAAGAACCTGATATATAAGCGGTTAATAAAGCACCCGTGTAACTGTCACTCCCTTAAAAAAAAAATTGTTCAGATTAGAATTTTCTACTTTTTTGCAATTACAACGCAATACGATTTGTATAAATTTGTTCTCAGGTAAACTCACACTGGTTAGGAAATAGGTCGCCTCCTAGAAACGACGCCTGTGCGAAATATCTCTGCTTGGAGCCGTATGTCGCAGCACCGTCCTGTCGGGCGCTACCAATCGTGGCCCGGCCCTGAAGTTTCGAATTGACCTGATGGATGTAGTTATTTTTATTCTGGTTATACTCAATCTGATCTGAGGAAAACGTTTTTCTTTTATATATAGGGCACCTTCCTGATCAACCAGGCTGCTGTGAAGGCTATGCTCAAGAATAAAGTAGCCGAGGGCACTATCGTCAACATAGCCAGCATTTTCGGCAAGTGTGGGTATGCCTTTTTTGCCGCCTACGCAGCCTCCAAGGGCGGCGTCATTGCATTCACGAAGTCTCTGGCACAAGAACTGGCCGGCACAAACATCCGCGTGAACGCTCTACTGCCCGGACCAACTGACACTCCAATGGCGGCTACTAAATCTGAGGAGTTAAAAGAAGAGGTGGCCAGAGTCCTACCAATGAAACGGTTTGCGCGCCCGAGGAAGTTGCTGACGTGGCTAAATATTTGTGTTCCCCTGGCAGCTCCTACATTACGGGCACCAGCGTGGAAGTCGCCGAGGGATGGTTCGCTTGAAACGGGGTTTTCGGTACCCAGATACCTTTTTCGAAGCAATAAAACGGTGCTTACTTTTTTTCCTGTGTCATTTTTGAGTCGGAGTTTCCGGCGTGTTTTGTGTTCAGCTTATATTGTAACAAAACGAGCTTCTCCGTAATTCATCGGGAAGTTAGGTCAACCCTATGGTGCCTGGAACACGTCTCTGACTGGTGTGTTTACCGCCTCCTAAGAAACAGGTCCCTCCATTTCAGCCTGATGAAGTTATACCAGTGTCATGCTGTCACCAGCCGAAATTCTAGTGGTGTCACGGCATTGGTGTCACACCACCGGTGTCTCCGCAGCGGTAGTGGATGTGGCAGGCGACTCTTATGCAGCACTTTCCTCTCCAGTTTGGCAATCCACGGAAGCTTCGAGGGCCATAAGTTGGGACGCCGCGACAACAGACACCCTTGCGCTCTCTCGTACATTTCTTCCCAACTTCTACCCTCAACCGCCAGGATCGCGACATCCAACAGCATGACACTCCGGCTTGTGACGTCATTTGTTGCACTTCGGGAAGAGTTTTTGTTTGTGGGCGAAAAAGGACGCGACTCACTAGCATTTGTGACAACAACCGGTATATATTTTGTTTGTCACGACGTAATAATTAGCCAAAGTATTATCGCGGACTAAACGAACTGCAACAGTCATTCATAATTTTGGCGTAGCTGTCGGTGTCTAAAAAGTCTTGTTCCAAAACGTTTGGTGGAATGCTAAGCGTAGGCCCAGTGATTTCAATCCTGAGACACTTCAAGTCATAATTGAAAAGTTGATGGGGTTGCAGACGCAGGAAAGTCTGATTGGTTGCAGCTCTTATTGTCCACCGAGGTACAGAAAATGTGTTGCCAAAACACCTCGTTCATGATTGTTGTTTGCTTCAACTTCTGCACAAATAATTGGCTTAATATGTTGAGACCTAGAGAAGATAAGCCCTTGCTTTGAAACAAAGTTGTTTCTCCTTTGCGTTTACCTCCAGGAGGATGAAAGAGCGCCATACCTCGTAGACCGAAGCGGCTAGAAAGTGTTCCAAGATGCGTCTTCGGCGCATTGGAATGCAAGAACGGGCGTGCCAATCATAGGACAACATAGAGAACGTGCAAGGAACGCCGATGACAAAGTAACCATGCGCATGCCGTCATTGGTTGAGATCGACGGGAATCTGGAGCACGTTGCAGCATTTGGTGGGTAAACAAACGCAGGTGCGCAAAAAGCAGCCTATCGTGCACGCCTCACATTGTGCAACATACGACAGAATTCGGACACTGATAGGGCTTTCAAGGTAACCGATGAAACGAGAACTGTGGCAAACGCTGACTTGCTCTGACCATACAGTCAAATGGTCACCCGACACACTATATTGTTGGAGCACTTGAGTTTAGGATACACTGCAATAAAGTCCCCATTGAAAAAAAAAAAACGTTTTCAGGGTCTATCAGAATCTTTGAAAGGTCGTGACGTACCATTCAACAATACCTGAAAGGTTTCAGATGTCTGTCAAAGCTTTCTAAGGCGCCTGACGTACCCACCAAGAATTTCTGAAGGGTGTGAGAAGACCGTCATAGTTGTTTGAGAGGCCTGTGGGGTCTGTTGCAATGTTTTTTTTCGGGAAAGGATGTCACACATCAAAATAGTTTTTACAGGTCTGTGGGAGAAACCACGTCACCCTTCAGAATATATGCGTCGGAAAACTTGCTTGGTCGTTTTGTACCGGGGCCGCACCGAGCAGTCGTTGTATGTCGGCTTCCCGTCTCATGTGTGCGGTCTATTACCTGAAGCAGCTCAGTGAGCGGATAAGGCAGAATGTTTTTCAGTGCTCCGTTTCTTGCGCCTCTTTGTACGTCCGGGTTCAGAGGATCGTCCAGCGAGAAAAACCAATGCCGGAAGTGCCATCGAAACGATGGACGACACCGTGACCGGGATTTCCTCAACGGCGGTCGATGTTGGTTTCAGTGTTCGTGGTTATCGTTGAACGTGTTGCTGACAATGCTTGCGTGTGTGCGTGTGTGTGTGTGTGTGTGTGTGTGTGTGTGTGCGCGCGTGTGTGTGCGTGTGTGCGTGTGTGTGTGTGTGTGTGTGTGTGTTTGTGTGTGTTTGTGTGTGTGTGTGTGTGTGTGTGTGTGTGTGTGTGTGTGTGTGTGTGTGTGTGTGTGTGTGTGTGTGTGTGTGTGTGTGTGTGTGTGTGTGTGTGTGTGTGTGTGTGTGTGTTTGTGTTTGAGGAGATGAACTACCGTTAAGTCGCGCTCAGTTTTAGGAGATGAACTACCGTTAAGTCGTGGAAAGAGCCAACAAAGCCACAGTAGCGCGGAGCCTTGAGCTATACGCGCGCGTCAAGCTGGCGGTGAGAGGAACCACGTGAGCCGAGCGCCGTCCGTTTGCGAGATTAGCGGCTATCATCATCCCGCTGTCCGGCTTTGTTATGTTTGATACCGATGGCCTGTTTTAGATCATTAGCCATAGGTCAGCGCTATCTAAAGCAAGGCCTAATAGCCAGATGTTGATAGCCGCTAATCTCGCAACCGAGGGCGCCCGTCTCGCGTGGTTCCTTTTTCCGCTAGCACGACAAGCGCGTGTAGCTCGAGACAGCACGCTCATGTGGCTTCATTAGCTCTTTCCACCAGTGTACATCTCATAAATTTACCGAGCGGCATCGTTAGTGCACGAAATGATATTTTCTATCGACAGTGAACTCGGTTGCCGCTTTTTAGTCTGATGTCTTCTGTACACAACTGCTGAAGTCGGATTTCAGTACACGTTGGTTCTTACTGTCTTTCTGCGTTTCAACATGCATATAAATCTCAGTCAAAAATAAACTTCCATAGTCTCTTTCAATAACTACACTTTTGGTTTGTAGTTCACAGTCATTTGCGCGTCTAAAGGGTTGAAAGTCTGAAAGGTTCTAAAAGGCTGAAGGGCTAAAGGAGTTTGTATGGATGGAAGGGTTTGAAGAGCTGAGAAGGTCCAAAACATATCAGGGCTAAAAGTTATTTTCAATAAGGGTATTACGTTATACGTACGTTCACTCTAAAATGTTGCTGTATTTTTGTTCATTCAGTCAAACCCGTTCAAATGCGGTAGCATTATAAGGTGGGTGGCGCTCTTATTCGAGTGGTGCCTAGGTTATGATGACTGCTAGTCTTTCAGTGCCTTGAGTGAGTGGTGCTTTTAGTTCAGGTGGTGCCCACGGCGAGGGATTGTATGGAAACAGATTACGTCACACTATTGTCTCTCTGTGGCGCTGTGCGCGCCTCCCTTCAGCGCCACCCGGATGCAAATCCTTTGCGTTGAATTTTCGTGGTCACCAGAGAGGGGAAGCCAACTTTCCAGCTCATTCCATTCCTCCCCTTACTCGCGTTCTTTCTACACCACTTGTCTTTGCTCCTTCCTTTCTTTTCCTTGCGATCCCTCTCGTCTCCGCGCTGTTTCTCACACCAATTGTTCCTTGCGCTTTCTGACAGCACCGTTCTGGCGTCCTGAGTCCGTGGCTCAGAAATAAAGAAAAAAATCGTGTTTGTAGCTCAATCAGCACAGCACACACGGCTTCCACTGCGGAGACTGGGGTTCGATCCGTAAACCCGGTGGAAGTTTTTAGGGTTTTTTGTGTGTTTTTTTGCAAAATCATTTAGCGAGTGCGGATTCGGCGACTTGGAAATTTCATGCTTACGCGGTTCCTTCGTTCGTTGGACTTAAAAGCTGCCGCTTTAAAAATAATTATTTGAATTCACTTTCCTGCAGGACAAGAACAAACCAATGTGGAGGAACTATATAAGGATCTCGCTGATAAGCGAAGCCCAGAATACGAGAAAAAACGCAATGTGCGTAAGTACAATGCAAAATGACGTTCCACTTACTTTGTCAGCTTAAACAATTCGGTTGTTCTTTGCGAAAACACAACGAGTGAACAAAGTTATCAGGACGACGAAAATACTGCTGGGCTGCTATATGTATAATGGTTATGTTCTATCATAAAATGTCAATATTATATGTGGTATTCACGTTAGTGAGTACCAAAATGATTAATTAATTTTATGAGGCTCAAACAAACGCAGATTCGTTCTCGTACGTGCCCATTTTTGTAGTGTTGGTTATTAAAGATATTTCTGAAAAATAAAAAAAAAATATTTGTGTAACGCTTTAAAATGATTTTTAAACCGCAATGAAAATACAACAAGAGCTGCAATATTCATGAGAAAACGCGTTCGTGTATGCCTAAGAAAAATATTTGATTAATTTTCGCACCAGTAACTCTGAAACCTTTAAGAACACCTTATAGATGTAAACCTTGAACTTGCAATATTTCTTGCTGCACACGATGCCTTTACTGGGAAAATTGAATTTTATATGATTTAATGAGGTTCACGACTGCAAGCAAATGTAAATCGTCAAAGTGAGGTTATAAGTCAATACCACTAAAGTACAGTGGCCCAAGTTTTTAATATTATCAAGCGAGCGTCGACCGCCGGGCCGGCCAGCGCCGTGCCGCGGTGGCGTGCGGCGATACGGGAGAGATCAGGCGCGTGCGCACATAGCTCTTTCCGGTGCGAGCGTCGTCTGCTAGGCTAGTTTGTTGACCGCAAACCGTAACGTAACGCCCTGCGCCCCGTAACAAAGGAGCGCAGGGCGGTGATTGACATCATCGTTTATCCAACGCCCACTTTTATTTAGTTCTCTCTCTCTCTGCTTCTCTTATCTGCTTCTCTTATCTGCTTCTAGAGCAAATGTCTGAAGAGCGCGCGCTGTCGTGATACTCGACTTGCGCGGCATAAACAGTGGCGCAACGACGCGCGGTTTATGCTACGCCTGAGCAGTACCACGCAAGCATGCGCTGTTGAGAGCTTTGCTTAAAGGCGGTTAGCTCTGCCAGCAGATAAGAAGCAGGGGTTGTGTGCGGGCAACGGAATATTCTAGGAGACAACACTCGCACCGGAAAGACTTTGTGCGCACGCGCCTAATCTTTCCCGTATTGCCTCACGCCTCGGCGGCACGGCGCTGGTCGGTCCGACGGTCGACGCTCGCCTGATATTATTAAAAAATTGGGCCATTGTACTTTGTTTCACCCTAAGTCCAGACTCAATTAACGCAGAGGGTTGATGGGACCAATCAGACTGTGCCAAAATCGCAAAATCGCTGAACTAACCATTAACAGAAAAAACCCAATGACCTGCTCTTTTGATGCTGCTTGATTGGTCCCATTAGCAGAGTAGACAGTTGGGCGAGTTGGTAAGTATTGAACATAGTTACAGTTGCCCATTAGCTTGTAGCGTCGGTTGCATCTTGACGTAAGCTGAAACAAGGTGTACCTTAGAAACTGATTATCACATTAGTTTGCAATCCCTATGAATTTTGGAGCGATGTGATTCGAGGTCGAAACAGTCGAGATCTACCTTACCGTCCCCACAAACGCGATAACGATGCCCAAGGCCGGTTCAACACCCACCAGGGCAGGGGTTTATTCAAAATTTTAACTCGGGGGGGGGGGGGGAGGGGGGAGGAGGGAAGGGAGAGGGAGGATGGGTGAGGAAGGGAGGGGAGGAAGGGGGGTGTATAGCCTTGTGTGTAGTTTGCGCAGGACATTCTTGGGAGGGAGGAGGGGAGGGGAGCTGGACTCAGCTTAGGGGAGTGTTATGGGGGTGTTGGGTGTGTGTTCTAAATTTTTCCGTCGTTTCTGCTGAACGGGAGCCTTGCACAATCCTGCTCGAGCTGACCGGGGAGAGTGTCCGACAGTCTAAAGCTATACCTCTTGACAAGATTTGGCTATGGCTAGAGTTCTGTGTTCTCATATAAATCAGATAAAATTCGAAAAACACTTGCCAGTAAAAATTGGGATGATTCAGATTTATGCAAAAAAAAAAAAACTCATAATTTTGGGACTGCAAATTGTTCGAGTCTGACCAGTTTTTATATTTTCTTGTGACCCTCAGACATGTTTTCCATTTCCTTATTTATTAGTTCCAACTTTTGTTTGTAAGCGTCACAAAGGGGTATCCTTGACCCCCCATCACATAAACTAGATACTATCCCCGACGCAGTGTTAGCTATTACAAGGCAGCCGTGGACATTTCGTCCCCCAGCAGGCACCCTCCGAAACACCCCACCTTCCCTGTGCGGCAGAATATCATACTCTCTTGTCTGCTAGGCGGGGACACACCGAGCTAAGATAATTGTTGCCGATGGTTGTATACATATCTAGGTAGATTGCTTTTATTAATAAGACAGATGGCTGTTGACAGTCTTCCCTCATTTCCAAAACTGGTTTCCAAACACAAAATACTAAGGTAAGCATTTAGCAATACATTTGTTATTGGTATGTGCAGAAAATTTTATTTATTTATTTCCTATTTCTTTTCAGAGTAGCTAAACCACTCTGGTGGCGTCTGTTTTCTGCCTAGCAGATGACAGAGAGAGAGTATGATATTCCGCCGCACAAGGAGGGCGCAGTGCTTCAAAGGGCGCCTGCTATGTGGCGCTGGAGGTATGGAACAGCCACGGCTGCCGTGTCATAGCTAACAGTGCTGTCTGTAGTACAACGATAGTCGAATATGTCTTGCCTGTAAAAAGGCTGCCTTACTAAACTCACAAACTGCTGTTTCCTACCTTACGTTCATTTCCACTGAAAATCCGAAAAACCTTTGGATTGACGACTCTTCTTCAATAAGAAAAACCCCATTTCCACGGCAAGGAACCTTTATCATCAGCTTCATTTGTGTTGACCCCGGACACTGACCGCACTTAACTGTCCACAGGGCTGCTTCTTCCTTCCAAAATTGTTTCTATATGTGCCGCTTAGCAATAAATTGCGCATAAAGAGTTGTGCTCTCGACAAATGCCGTAGATATGCATTTGCTCTTACGGCATGAGCCCCGATAACCACCGATTTCTGGCCGACACTAAAAGTAGATACCGGAAAACACAAATTTTAGGATACAATATTAAACACAAAAAACACCCCCCCCCCCCAATTTGAAGAAAAATAACCACCAAAAACACGGAACCTTAGTTATGAGTTTCGAACTTCCCAAGCTTAGGAGAAATCGTAAAACACACTTAACCGCTCTGCTTCTTCGTGCGTTTCAAATGGCCTCTGATCAGATGCTTGCCCACATAGCTTTGTACAATCTTGCGCAGATTTCAGTCTTGCGTACACGCGCATATTGACATGATTTCAGTTAAGGAGAGGGGGCTCTACGGAGGGGACGGGGGAACCTTTTTAAGACACACTGGGTTGGGGAGAGGATTAGGTGTCCAGCAAAACTGGAGGATTTCAGGGAGGAGGTGTCGGCTCCCTGAGCACCCCCTGGCTACGTGCCTGGCGTAACTATAACTTGCATGCTCAGACTGATTCTTGTTGTCCTCTTCGTAATCATTAGGCTTTCCTGGGAACGCCTAAGAGAAGACGATTGAAGGTGAATGGGTTAGCCAAGCCAAGCTGTATCTGACTGGCTCTTTTCCACTGTGTACAGAGGCTATGAGTATGACAGTATACGTGTACAGTCTCCGGCAATATGAAAGACCCATTCGACGCTGTAATTTCAGGTGGCTACGCTGGATTCGCTTTGCTTTGCCCACATTGCTTGGCGTAAAAAATAAATATTTTGTTTTGTTTTTTTCTTCTTCAAAATAATGTGCATCCGGGCAAAGTGAACTCACCACCAGGCTGACAGACTCCTTGGCAAGGACATCAAGGTGAAATGTCTTAGTGAGCATTTTTTCTAATGTTGCTTAGACTTTTTATATTTACAGAAGTGTTTCACTGAAGGAATAAGCTCGTGTGCAAACGTCCTGATGGGGTCCCTCACAAGCAAGCCGACTAAAGAAGTTGTGCACTGGATGTCATCTAGACAGGTCGCAGAGGAGCGTGGGGATGCCACGGCCAAGGAAAATGTGCTCCTACCGATTCTGGCGTGCCACTTCAAAGAGGATACAAGGACACTTTTTCACATCCTCGGAGTAAGTGCATATCAAAGTGATGTGATAGCTCTGCGAATTCAGCGTATATGTCATAAATGTGGTGCTTACCTATTTACTTCTTCACATATACTGCCAAGCCATTATATGCGTTAATTCATGAGCTGAGTGCACAGATCTTTTTTTTTTGCTCTGCTTCACATTAATGAGAAGAAGCGCTTCTCATATTGAAACGCAGGTGTGTGTGACTGATGCCACTGTAACGTTGTTTACTGGTCAGGTAAACATTTTGTTTGATTTTCAATTAAAAATTATGTCATATTCTATTCTTGTAAGATAGACCTTTTAAAAATTTGCCCCATATAGTGACGGCGTTTCAAACTACGCGCGGGCGCTGTGGTTTGCTACCGTCGGCCGCAATTAGAATGTAGACTGTTTCTACCCAAGAACTTCTGTACCTGCCAAAGATGAATCTTAGTTGGTGCGTGCCGGGCAACCTTAACCATGGTTGAGGCTGCCCGTGTGACGGGTATAAGTCAGGATGGTAATAAAACTGAGTATGTATCGTTTCTGTTCTAATTTTTGCACAGGATGTGTCATGAGGCTGGCCTTAAGCACTTCCTGTAATATGCCTCGCCTATGGATGCGCGCACACAAAACATTCCAACAGTATGAAGAAGCACTGGTCATGCTTGGATTCGAACCTGCGACCCTCAGCTTGTAAACCAATGTATTAAAACTACCAGAGACCGCAAAAAATGTATGCTTCGTTTGCTTTATATGCTTTATATACAATCTCGAAAGAGATTAACAGTATTGATAGAAAAGGAGAAAGGGTGCCATCATGTCCGCTTTGCTTAGGGTAGTGTCATCCTTTGTAGTACCGGATGCCTACAGCATGGACTGACTGAAAAACATAGATAAAATAGCAGGTAACATATAGCCATCATTGGGCAGGTGCATGTACAAGCTCGAGCCGGGGAACACTCTTCCACGTGCAGCACAGAAGAAAAAGAAGCGTTGTGAAACAAAACGGCTTAATATCGCCATACGAGGCTCTCTTTCACGCCCTCCAGTGCTGCGCATGATACATTCCGTGTTACCGCTGCCTTTGCCTCAGGAGCTTTTTAGTATAGCACAATTAATTTCTTTTGAATTTTAATTTTCAAGGTCTTGCCTCGCCCATACATATCTTCTGAGATGCAAGTTTGTATTTCTTTTCAGGAGGCATCTTCAGTGGCACCTGTTTTGTCATAACAGAGCATCCAAAGATGTACAATGATCCATGTGCCCTTCTTGGAGGCAGTATGTCTTCAATTCGCCACATTTAATGTGCTGAACCTCTCCTACCCAAAGGAAGCTTCGACGACCCTCGAGTTCATTGAATGGTGAGACAATCATTTGGCAATGCCTGAGTATACAGAGAGGTCAGACAATGACACACTTGGTATCACTTTTCATTACTAATTAATTTAACTGAAAAGTAAGGTAATTGTTTTCAAGATGTGGAGGAGGTAAAGAGGAAAACGACGAAAGCACTGAATGCTTTTGCTATGCAAGAGTTCGAGAACTGTTTTGAACAATGAAAAAATCGGCGGGAAAAGTGTGTTGCATCTCAGGGAGAGTACTTTGAGGGTAATTAAATTTTAAAAATGTTTTGAGAAATATAAGAATTAAAAAAAAATTCTCATTGCTTTTGGGGGGTCCCCCTCGTATATCTACAGGGCAGAGTCTAACTGACCAGGTGTCGTGCCTTCCTAGCCAAATCTGCCAAATCAACCCAGAGAAGGACTCAAGGAGCACGGGAGCAAGGAAGCGGACAGCTGTCCATCCCAAGATTTTGAAGCTGCTGAAGAGCTTAAAGTAGAGCCTGCAACACTGAACTTTTTTAAGTAAGAGAAAAGTGACATTTTTGCAGATCTATCATTTCTTAGAGGGTAAGGCTAATCTGATGTGTCTAATATTGTTCTTTCATATGGTATGATATATAAGAATGACACTATTGGTCAAATGAATATTTTTACCTTAGCCGGTGTTGACAGTTGACACAATGGATACAACAGCACCCAGCGCATGGAAATCCAGAATGTTGGGGATGCTGCACATGACAAGCAAGGCAGTAGCTGCTGACTCCTAATAGCTCTGGAACTTGCCTCATTTGATTCGCAGTTCACAAGCAAGGGCCCTGTACACAAATTTCTGAAATAGGTTTTGTCCTGATATGTGCAAACATCACCATGGCTATCTCAAAAATAATTTTAAGCCATTTTTTTCAAATTTTTATGGTAAATGTTTTTCAGAGGCGTTTCACGGCACACGTCACCTTATCCCTGGCAGTCTTCTGCACCCATGCTTATACACTGCAACATTGCTTTACATAGCAAGTGTTATTTGCAAATATGAAACTCTACCTTGTTTATATTTTCATTCTAGGCATTTATGTTAATGTAAATTTTTACTTTCCAGGTGGTGTGCTTCGAGTCGTAAAACATCAAGCAATGTTTTATAGTCAAATGTTTGGAGAAATGCCTCCACCTTGTGATATTTTGGATCAAAAGGATAGTTGGCAGAACTGGTTTTACTTACGGTAAGTGATTGCTTCAGTTCTAATATATTTATCATGTTTGTGAGAGTAAGCCTTGTCTGACATACCCGTGAGTGTCAGCACAATTTTCTCTCGGTGGGGGCAAACCAACATTATTTTTGGGGGAGGGAAGAGAAAGGGGTGACACTTTCATACACAGCTTGTTTAATATTCATACTCCAACACAGTGCAGCATGTCGCCCAGGAAATTTTTCACACTATCCACAGATTCTTAGTACATCGCGATTTCAAATTGATCCATGGATTCCGCATTGCCGATGATCTGCAGGCTGAGTCATTACCTACAAACATGAGTGCCAATAGGTAAATCTAAACATTTACTCAGAATCCTTGAGAGAACTGAAGGAAGACAAAGTCAACTATAGCCAGTTGTATAAGGAGAGTGACTCATAGCCTTTTGTACCTTTAGCGGCCATGTTTGTGTGTGGTAACTCACATTCAAAGGCAGTCTGACATTATGTGAATACACTCTATTGTATTGGCTACCTCGTCAACTTGCACGTGCATGAGTTCATTGTAGTGTCCTTTACAACGTTTAATTATTTCTGGAATATATGCTTATGCTAACTTTCCCCTGTACGCAAAAAGAACAGTTTGGAATACCTGCAAAGAGTTCAATGTGCCAATTAAGCGAAATTAGCTGGTCATCCAGTGATACATAAGAGGAAAATAACTTATTTTTAGCAGAGCATCAAAAGGAAGTCCTGCATTGCGAGTATGATGCACCACATATTCTGTGAGGCTCTTGAATGAAAAGTTAACAATTACCATAAAAAAGCTGTGAAACATAAATGTGTCGGGAGTCATTCGGACACATCACGAGCACGCTGCGTGCTCATTGTCGCCCTCTGAACAAGAAGTCTGGACTGCTAGCTCGGGCGATCTACGGGCATTTTTCCACTTGGGCAACTTCAGCTCCACAATTAAAAAAAGTAGCTATGTGTCAGAATGACTTGCCACCCACCTAATTCTCGGGAAAGTCTGAAACCACCGACCCAGCAAAACTATCCTTGGCATGCAATCCCAAATGCCAAAGAAGAAGTTCTTGTTCAACGTTTTTCTCTTATGTCATGGGCCTGCACTCTTTATGTGCAGAGAATCGGTATAAATAAGGCGTTGCATGCGCATCTCTAGAAGGGCAGTCACGTAGAAAATTGTATACAGCTTATTGGCCTATACAAAACATAGCCTTTTCTTCACTGTCAGGCAGAGAGAGGTGCACCATCCATGGTTGCGAAAGCTGAGACGCCAATAAACAAAGAATCAACAGGCCCGAGACCCACTCCTCTTGGTCTGTTCGGCATAAGGTGTCAGTTTCACACATGCTGCACTTCCTTCCTTTCTTAAATGAGCTCAGTAGAGAGGTAGAGACCGCGTCCCTGCTGGCTGTTGATCCCAATTTTCTGTGACCACCAGCCAGGAAAGGGTATGGAAAACAGGAGAGAGTCGCATCTTTGCCCGAGACCATCACTAATTGGTGTTCACGTGATCATGGTCAGTGGGGTCCAGTCTACCATGTGATCACACTGGAAATAGTGACCAATGGTGGCCATATGGTCACGTGACCATTATCTATTGTCCCCGAGCACGCACAGCATGCGTTTGAGTGACGTCAACACATTCTGTGCATTCCCGGTCTTTGTCAGCATGATCAAGCTGGCCTAAACTTTTGCTTCTGTGCGAACACCACCATGCTGAATCTCAAAAAGCGTCTGTAAGCCATTGTTTTTATATTTTTATTCTTGGTAGATCATATCATGAGTTCTGAGAAGAGGGAATTGCATGATGGTTCCTTTTCGTGTTTTCGGTCTTGTCACAGCACATATCATCTCCTCGCTGATAGTCTTTTGCACCGATGCATCTACTGAAAGACTGCCTTGCATAACTATAGTGTCAGTTGCAATTTATACAACTCTAGTACCCTTCTTACACGGGCAGCCTTAGCCTCATTTAAGCCAACCGCAATCACGCTTAACCGTAGTTATCCGCAGTTACACAGCAAACCAAGCTGCAGTTAGCCCGATAACCATGGCTAAAGCAGACCGAGGTTGGCGGGCTCGCTTCGGGCTTGCTAACCGCGTTCAGCACGGTGCCCACCACTACTTCGCCACGTCCGCAAGTTGTGGCAACGTACTCACTGTTTTAGAATGCTGGGGGAGTCGTCTAGAAACAATCGTAGCAGCAAATATTCTTGGAGGAGCCATACCTAGGGGTTGAAGCTGCCTTTATAGATAGCAATCGCAGCACGTCTCGGAACAAGGAGAATTCTATTTTTTTATTTTTTTGTTATTGTTTTGTTTTTGGAGGTTAGTGCTGCCAATGGCAGTGAGGCTTCTACGTTAGATATTTAATTCAAATCAGTTGATAGTGGTTGAAGACGCCTATGAACAATACAATATGCCTTGATAATTAATCTGCTTCAGTATTCATAGTGATTACCTAACCCCACACTTGGTTTTGCTTTCGTGTAAACTTGGAGATAGGGAGCCATGTAATAGCATATCGGTTCAGTTCAGAGGCCACGAACCTAGGTTAGCTTAACTGAGGTTAAAGGAGCTGTGCAACGATTTTAACGTTGAAAGAATTGGCATCTTCTGCTTTTGATATTGTTCACCTTGTCACAAATGACAGAAAACACACCTCGTTTCATCGAAATGTTGCGATTTCGCCGCGTAATCGCGAGGTAAAAATTAGAATATCCCCCGACCTACAACCGCGAGCGGCCGTCATGGGAAACACGCGGCGTGACGTCACTTGGGTAGTTGTAAAAAAGATAGCAAGTTCTGCAAATACCTGCTTCGATAAAGGGTATTTTTTCCATAAATATTGTCGTCCCAACAACATAAATGCTTCAAAAACGTAGTATCATTGACAAAAATGTTTATTATACATACAGTCTTTTAGTGGCGCCATCTACCCGAGGTCAACAAAACCGTCAGCTCGAGCAGCGTCAGCGGCTAGCACGAGGAGCCGAGCCGAACGAGCGCCTTGGTTTGGTTTTCCGCCGTGTCGATCTCGACTTCGAACGCCGCCGCTCGGCAATGCCGACCGGGTGCTCTGTTCTCCTGTGTCCTAACCGGACTCCACAAAGCCCTCTTGTCCGTGCTAAAAAGCTCCTGTTCCATCGTTTACCGCGCGAAGAACCTCTCAGGGGTGAGTGGTGTGGGAGGATTAGTAGAAGGGACCCCGGACAGGCAGACATGCGCGTGTGTTCCGAACACTTCGACAGCGACCGCGACTACCGTCGTCTGCCAAGTGTTCTTCGCGATGCCGGGCAGACGATGAAGAACGTCTACCTGAAGCCAGGTGCTGTTCCTTCGCTCCGACTGCCCCCCACTGCGAAGCGCCTCTCCCCTGCCAAGGACCCAGCCGTGCCAACGTCGAAGCGCCGAAGAACTGAGGTAAGTGTCGCACGTTCGCGAACGGCACACGGTCGTGAACCTTTCGAGCACAGGTTTACGAACATTTTTGGTTTTGCAGAACGATGAGCCGGTGGAGGTGGATTGCTTCGAGGGGAGTGCACCTCGCGAGCACAGCTGCCATTGTCGTCACCGACCGGCGACACGCGACACAGCGGTCCAGGCCGACCTGCATGAAAATCCGGGACCCGCACGGACTCCGAGGCCGCCTGGCACGAAGGACAGTTCTGTGGGCACAGACCGATGGCTGGGAAAGCGATCTACCGGTAGGCATAAAAAATGCCGCCTGTATTCGCGTGCTTGACGTCATATTGCAGGAGAAACTGTAGGAAGTGTCTTCATTGCTCCGCACGGCGCTCAGGTGCCGTCCGACGGTACTCAACGCGAATATTGACAATACTGCGCGAATGTGGTTTTCTTTTTTCTTTTTTCGCGTTTGCATGGTGTTTTTGTTTTTCTATGTGGTTTCATTTTGCTTCGAGCTCAAACGATTTTGAATTCCTTCTTGCTGTGGAAAGTATCGAACATTACGTCCAAAACTCCACCTTTCATGTGTTTACTGGAAGAAAAAGAGAGGAAGGGGTAATGCATTCCAGAATGTAACACTAGCCCACGTCACGACGTCTACTGCCCCCAGAACTTGTGGACAAAGTTCGAACGAGCACATAAAGTGCCCTCAGATGACACATGAACACTCTTGATGGTGCACCAGCAACAGCATGAATTCTACACAAATTTAGTACTATACTATTTCTTAATTTAACTGGGACATGAGGGATGTAGTCTTACTTCTTCTTGTCGTTAGGCCAGATAAACCCTATAAACATGCTGCTGCTTGTTGTAGGTAACTAGATAATAATAATAATCTTTATGAGCAAAGGTAGGGGTACACTAGGCGACCCGCAGAGCTAGACAGATAGGCTGGAGCCCTTACTTATGAGCGTTTGCTAGCCAGCCAGCCGAAGCAATAGAATGCAAATTAAAACAAATAACAAAACAACAGAGAGGCAGGTAACACCGCCTAGATACAAAGTCCCAGTGCCGGAACCCCCAGCACCATTCAGGACGGGAAAACAGAATATTTTTTCCGGCCCAAATGCCATGCCAGCGCGACTGAGACACTTCCAGCCGAGCACCGGCGCAATACTCTCACCAGGCCCGCACCACACACCGCCTAACGGCAGCCGATGCAGGGGGCCAGGGTCTAGGGCCCTGTATCCAGGCGGCATTGCGGAAGGCACATGTTACCTTGAAAGCTACCCCGAAAGTCAGTGTGCATGCACAGCCCTGGTTGGCCTTCACCTTCTTTGACTTTCCATTGTATTTCACCTTCCAGGTCTAGGTTGTCGTTTTTTTCAATATGGAACAACAAAAAATTTTTACTATGCGAGCGTGTTGGTGCTTTTCAAAACATTTAGAAAGTGGAGACACATAAGGGACCTCCCTTATGTGTCTGCACTTTCTAAATGTTTAGAAAAAAAATGTTTCTGCCAGAATGCCATTTTGTGGAGGCTTGTACTAGTCAAACAGGATGAAGGGTCGGATAAGTAAACCTCTTTCCGCCCTTCAGGCACGCAGTGGAATGCCTACGCCAAAGGTATCACCACCCACTGGGTCCAGACCGAGGACTTGGAGACACCCAACAGTAGCAGCACCACTGCCGGCAGCAACAGCACAACCACTGCTGCAGCCTTCGCCTCCACCACCACCACCTCTGCAGTGTCACCGCGAAGACCGGGCCCGGCACGTGCAATGAGCCCTGTCCTCAGTGATTCGGACGAGGAGGAGGAGGAGGAAGAGGACGACGACGACGACTGCGACGATGACCCTCTGTGGGAGCCACCCACCAAAGGAGGCTTTGTCGAGTAAGAATGGTTTCCTCTTGGGATGAGGCAGGCTAAATATGAACAAACATTTACAGCTGGCACCAATATGTGCTGGCACATGTCTTGTGCTAGCTGAATTGATCAAAATTCCGCTTAGGCTGCCCCTTGCATGCCGAGTCACGGAACCAAACGCCACAATGCAGCAGTAAGGAACCCAGCACTCCCAGCATGGCATTATTGCCTCTCCTGCCTGAACACCCTTGCTCCAGCTTGTACTGCTGCTTAATTTACCAATACAACAGATCAAGAGCAGGCCATAGCAAGAAAAATGAGAAGTGTGCCACACGACTGTGGTGGCTTTGCTATTGATTGCAAACCTTTTGGGTCGTACGTTTCACAGCACAGAATTTTTTTTTCTTTTCAAGAACAGGTAGGGATAGCTACCAGCGCTTTGCATTGGTTTCACATGCTAACAAACATACAAAAAGACACCATCAAATTGTGATCACGACTTATTTTATGTAAATATCAATCTGAATTTTAAGGCATCCCTAAATAAAAAAATAAACATGACTAAACCATTTTGCAAATTCTTTTTGGAAGTTTGTTATAAGTAGGGTTCACCTTGGACAGAATGTTTCTGAAATTGTATTAGTAAACGGTTCAGAAAATGAACAAGGCAGTATTGCTCCTTTAGTTTTTGTAAGCCAAGCACAGAAGTGACTGTTGATCAGTAAACACTCGCAACTTTTCCAGGAGTGCCGCCACTGTGTCCGGAGAGCCAGACTACAAAGAACGAAAGTTCCTCGTGTTTGAGAGCAGCCTGCGGCAGTTGTTTGCGGTCTGCCAGACGTGCTACAGCCCCTGCAGTGTGTCACTGAGCACGATTGGCACGCTCCTGACGGTGCACACCTCTTGCCCCGCTGGGCATAAGAACCGTTGGGACAGTCAGCCCTACATCAACGGCAGGCCTCTGGGGAACCTCCTCATCACCAGCTTCGTCCTGTTCACGGGGGCCTCCCCAACCATCACGCTGCGCCTGCTCCGCCTGATGAACATCGTGGCGATCTCAATGAAGACATACACAAACTACCAGCGGGCAATTTTGATCCCAGCTGTTGAACAGGTGATTATGACGCTATCTATCTTATAAGCATTATCTGACATGCTTTTGTATCCCAATGCAGTGTTTGACCACACTGCTTGCGGAAGTACCAAACATTTTACTTTTATCTCCCACAGGTGTGGGAGGAGGAGCAGGAGAAGCTGTTGGGAGAGCTCCGTGACCAACCCCTTGACCTTGCTGGTGACGGGAGGTGCGACTCCCCAGGCTACAGTGCAAAATATCTGACCTACTCTCTTCATGCACCCCACGTGAACAAGATTGTTCACTTTGAACAGGTTCAGGTAGGAGAGGTAAGGAAGGGATCCATCATCCTCATTACAATAACATATGCAATTTGAAGTGGTAATTTTGTGAAACCGAATTAATACACTCTGTTGCACCGCAAAGCTTTTAACTAAACCTAATACTTTTGGCACTTTTTGTGTTTGGCAATGTCATTTGGCACTGTTGTGACCAAAGCCAGGTCGTCGTGGCTTTCGGCTACTTGGAGATCCTGAAAAGCTAGCTGCAGCTTTTTTTATACTTTGGGTTTCTTTGAAAAAGATTAAATTTCGTTTCTTGTATTATGGTCACCCGCAATCTTCGGTAGACCTTTTCTGCTTCAAAAATTTCTTGCCCTTTCACCTACCATGTGTGTCTACGGAATGTCACAGAAGTACTTGACCCACAGAGTTCACAAGGCTCTTGTTCCAGACATATATAGCGTTGGCCCGATGAACTGGCCTTTCTATACAGACCGCAAGAATCTGTTTGTCAGTGTTATTGGCATTTTATGGTGACCGTGTTAGCAGACTGTGCTCGCCTACTTGGATGTGCTACCTACAGATGTCAGAAGCGTCGAGGGTGTGCCTAGATAACAGACAATCTTCTGTAAGCTTCTGATGTGTCCTTTAGTGCAGTATGTGTCTGTAATTTATTCAAGCTGCGGTGTTTTAGCCCCGTTTCTGGTATGGGATGTGGGCTGGCAAGGTGCTGAGTCCTCGTGTCTCAGGTTGCACCATTCATTGGCAGCACCTCCAAGTAGGCAAACACCATCTGCCAGTACTAAATCTCAGTGCAATACATTGAATTTTGTGGTCTGTTTAGAGGTCAGATTCAGTGGGCCCACACTGTGTAGTATTGATGCGTTCGCTGCTTTTTAGGCGTAGCCGGGCAGTTAGCCTATATGGTTTGGACGCCGTAGCGTGGGGTTCAATCCCCAGCAGCGGACACATTTTTAATTCTTATTTTATTTTGGGTACTGGGAGGACCCAGTACAATCTCGAAACTTCTTGTTTAAGTCTGTTGGCACATCTGTTCTTCTTGAACTATCTATACCCGTTTTCACCTCAAGAAAAAAACAAGTTTTGCACATTGTTCATACCCAGTGCAAAGTAGTTCTTCTGAGATTTGGTTGTCGGAGGAAAAAGCAATGCTTTTGGCGTTTCGAATGTGTACGGCTTAATAAGATAACATATATCTAACCTACAATTCACCTACCAATTCTCCTACATAAAGGGGAAGTTAATGATGCTCAGCGAGAAGCCGGACTTTTTTTACTAGTGTTCTTGATGTGAAAACGGGTGTAGTAGGAATGTGGTAGACGGTAGCGTGTTTATAAAAGTGACTCATAGCACCTGCCTACAGTCAGTCGTCCGGCCGAGGCCCGTTGTCACCGTTGCAGGGTGCACAATATTTTCATTTTGGAGGCACAGGTTCGCCTTATAAAAAGCAGCTTTTCAGTTTCACTAACATCCACTGCTTCTGTTTGTGACAGCATTACCAATACAGCAATGGTCAGAATTGATGCCAAGCTCTGAAACCAAAATTTTCATCTGGCGTCAGGTGCTGAATCGGTAATGCTGCAGGATATGTCAATACATGCAGTGGACGATGTACTGATTGGAGCAACTGGAAATAACTTGTTCTACTATCCTCTGATTACAGTGTGAGGCGGTTCCCAACAGCGGAAGTATGGAGAAGGAAGGCCTGATCAGGTCCCTGGCCTTTGCAAGGGAGAAGGAGCTGACAGTGCGGTCCCTGGCCACGGACAGGCACCGCTCAATCGCTAAGCACATGAGGGAGAAAGAGCCGGCCATCCTCCACTTCTTCGATGTCTGGCATGTGTCAAAGAGTAAATGGCATTTCTCATGGTCCTATTACCGTACATAAACAAACAACCTACACTGCCTGCCGACATAGCAGAAGCAAAGTTCTGGTGACTCCAGCATCTGCACTATCACTTGGTAATAAATAGGCACCTGTTGCCAGTTGGCAATGTTTAAAACCTGAAAAAGGTAGATGACAAAATGCCCTTGGCATGTCTGCAAGCCGTGTTGCCTAGCAGTGCTACTTCTTTCTACCTTTTTATATGTTGGTAGTCAACTCTTGTGTTGTGACCCTTTGTTGAAGAGAAGCTGATGTGGCTTTGTAATTGGGATAAACCGTCTATGCCTGTTGGTTTCACCTACACAATCTCGACTATGATTCATTTCTCTTCGTAGTGTCTAAATTATGTCAATTAAATGAACTATAAACAGACTTAAAACTATGATTCTAGCAGCATGATGTTTTCTCTTGTGCTTTTCTCATGCACATCGCTTGTTTCTTTAGTTTATTAAAATGTGATGGGCAGTTTGCATTAGCAGTTGAAATAAAGACAGCAGTGAAAAAAGGCATGAACGTGTTTTGCAAGTGATATGCTTCCTTTTCCTGTGTTGAATGTTTTCTTGCAGATGAGCTGTTCGAAAATCTAGACAAGCACTAATTCTGCACACTGGTCAAACTGCAGGTGTCAAGAAGAGCCTTAATGCAGCCAGCAAGAGCCATGACTGTGGCTCGCTGGTTGGGTGGGCACAGCCAGTGGTCAACCATATGTATTGGTGTGCGACAGCTAGCCAGGGCAACCCTGACCTGCTTGTGGGTGCCTGGTCGAGCATGACAAGGCACGTGGTCGACGTCCATGCAGACCACCCTGGGATGTACACCAAGTGCCTTCATGAGCCCATCGAAGATGGTGAATGGCTGGTGCCAGGTCAGTAGACGTTTCACATGTCTCTAAAGGTTCTACTTAGCAAGTTGACTTTCGGTGATTTGGAGCAGACAGGAACAATGAAATTCTTCTAATGAAGTGTCCTTCGAGTTATGAGCAAGCGCTCGAACAATACTTTTTTTGTCCTCGACTGTTGACAGTTTAGTAAACACTATGCATATCGCAAATGTATCTGCAAACGTCATCAGTGTTCGGTTTGTTGAAGGAGTACTTCACAACAGGCAATGCAGCTTTCTCATTGGCAGCACTCGGCAGCTTGAAACTAAAAGCAATGCGATAGTTTCTATGCCTGACCCCATTCACAGTTTCACTCTCTAAAAATTGACCGGAGATTATGAAGTGTGTCGACCTCTAGATATCCGTTATACGAAACACCTTCGACTGCCAACAGCTTTGTTGCCAAATAGCCATGGTGGTGTTTTAGGCGTAGTCAGCATATTTGCATGCAAAACAAGCCTTTGAATTAACTGGGTTTGACGGTAGACTTCGAATTACCGCACCTATTTTACATAGACTTGAATGTATGATTTCCGGGACTGCACCCTTACTTGTAACTATCCAAACATTTAAAGAAAAGACTGAGTTGGAATGAGTAAAGTGTATAAATGAAAGAAATATAGACTTAAATGAAATGCAGTAATGTTTGAAGGAACCATAAACACAATTTAAAAAAAAAGTTTAGAAAATAGTGTGTTTCAACTCCTTGGAGACCGAACACGCTCCTCAACGTTTTATAGAATTCTGCGACGCATATTTCATGCCTGCAAATAAACTGGCGAAACCGAAACTAGCTATCCTCAATTTCGTTTTCTGGTCCTCCGAAATCAGAAGTGACGTCAACACCGAATTAGTCAGTTTCGGTAGCATTTAGTGGCTGTCAAGCGTGGCTTTTGCGGCGAGCGGTAGCAAAGCAGAGACGTCGGGTGCGACGTCTCGCTCTCGGCGCGCGGACAGGAGCCGCTTCTTTGGTCTTCTCCCACACATACCAACTGCTTCTCCTGCTCTCCGGGATGTCGCTGTCATTGCTCCTGGTGCAAAGTTTGCCGGAACTTCTAAATTGATTCTTAAATTGACACAAGGATCGGTTCCAGCTAAAACTTACCAACATTGTTTGGGATGTGCCCGGAACGTATTATAACCGTGAAATAAAACTTCAAAATCGTGTTTATTGTTCCAATGTAAATTGACTAAATGTTATTCAAGTAAACTTTCGTACTGCAAGCCTTAATCTTGCTTTCTGCTTGTTTTAGACACACCTGCCCATGCCAGGCTTGTGGACGTCGTGTCCAGCAAGTCCCTACTCAAGGACCTGCGTCAGCTTTCCCTGACACACAAACCTATGGACTGGAATCTTTCCATAGTGTGCTGAACCGCTTCGCACCCAAGTGGGCTGCCTTTCGCACAAAAGGCATGCTCGCCAGGTATGTACTCACAGAATACATAGAGAAATGTTCCAGAAAGGAGCTGTTGGTGACTACCCGCATGGCTAACAGGAAAGCAGCTGATATATTTGTGACGTGCATTTCAGCTCACTGCTTTCCGTTTTAGGATATGTTGTCATTTTCGGCATTCGTCCACTGTTACTTATTTTTTACAATAATAAGAAACCCTTTTAAGTTCTTTCAATGTTTCGGAATTCCTCAGAAAGACGAGAGTCTCAGTGTGAGGGTGTAACATGGTGGCCTAATTTTTTTTTTAACATCCTGCTCCGTCACAATCACCGTTGTTTCTCAGTAGATTGAGCGGAGTTGCTAAATATGCAACTCTATATAGCTGCACGTATAGCCTGGTTGGCCTACTGGGCAGTGCACTGGGCTTCCACGCTGGTGGCCGAGATTCGATACCCGGAACCATGGATGCTTTATATTTTGCTACTTTACTGAAAGGTTCTAGAATGATTGTACAGTTAGTGGTAAGTTCTGACTTAGAAAGTTCTATGCCCGATCGTGTTCGTTCGGATGTTCAAGAAACCAGTGTCGCATCAAAGAAGAGTTGGCGTGACTGTACGGAGCCAGTCATCACCAGTGCTCAACCCTGCTCTCATGCCGATATCGGTGCCTGCGACGTTCCATTATTCTAATTTGTTTCTATGCCTTTGGGCACAGGTTCACCCCCATTAAATGTATCATTCACCCTGTTTGTTTATCGTTCCTTCGTTGGATTCATGGCAATGTACAGGTTCCAGCACAGACCCAAATGACATGACTGCTATCTCCACTGCTAAGGAAGACCTAAAAATGCAGAAGTTTCATCAAAACATACCGAGTGGCATTTCAAAGCGCATACTGTTTGTGGGAGCTGCACCACATTTTGTTTGTCTGCATTCTCTATTTGTTCAGGACCCGTGTAGCAGCGCTACACTGGAATGAGAACAGCGAAAGGGAGCAGGCCACTACTAAGGCGGGTGAAAGGCAGTGGGCAGTGAGATCGCCCAAGGCCAGGAAAGGGCACCACACCGTCTGCCCCCAAAAGACAAAAGCCACATATGGTATTCTTGAAGAATTCTACTCTGTGGTCGTTTTAATTGGTATTCCAGTATTAGGAGATCAATTTAGATAGTGACTACAGTTGATGACTGATTAGTCCCAGGGTGTGTACCAACCGGGAGTACCTGGAGAACCTGGAATTCTCAGAAGATTTCGGTCATCTGGAAAAGTCGGGGAATTATCAGGGAAATCATCAAAAAGTTGACTAAATCAAGGAAAATGACCAATGAAAGTGTCACAGCGGCGCAGAAGAGGGCGCGATGGTATCACATCAGCACAGCCATGCTGAATAATGTTGCCGAAACGGTCGGAGTATTTTATTGAAATAGGTAAACATTTTGAAAAGTCACGGAATTTGAAATCAGACACCCTGTAGACCAGGACAGTATCTGCCCATAAGTGTTATGTGCTCAGATAAACTGCTGTTGCTCACGGCATTGGCTTCATGCATCAAGAAGATATGTCGTCTGCCCCACGGCATTGGATTTATACGTCAAGAAGATAGTATGTCATCTGCTCCATGGCATCAGCACCTTCTAATTTAATGAGAGGCACCCTCTTTTTAATTTCGCGTGAGGGCCATAATCACCCATGCAAGGTGGAAAATAGGCAGCTGAGGAGAAAGAAGGTTTCACCCGCACAAACTTTTTTTTCCGGGACAGCAGGTATGAATCTAAATGCAAGCTGACACCTGTTTTATGTGATATAGATGTGTAGAGTATACAATTCTGAGCAGAAATTTATCAAGGCGCATATGTTGTATCACGGTGCTACCGACTTTGCACTGAAACTGAAATAACTGGAAGTCAAAAGTCTTGATCTAAACTACAGCCGTCAAAAAATATGATAAATTAATTTTTCAGATTACGTCGAAAAGCTCGTGGCTCGGGCCGTGGCAATCTGCGAGGACATCGGACCTCTGAGGGAGGTCTTCAAGCTTGATGCGAGGACGCCGCGTCTGCCAAACCTGAACCGGAGCTGCGACAGGCCACCAAAGGAGGATCTGGTTGCTGCCAGAATCAGCCGTTTTGGAAAGAAGGCGCCCAACGCAACGGAGTAATGGTTTGCTTTGCAGGCACAATACCAGCGCACTCCACTTGCTGGTTGAGTTCTTGTTGCAGTTGGGGCTGTTGTAACATGAGATGGAGTGGGGCTCTGGTCACTCGCACTGTGTATTTGAGGAAGCTGGCATTTTGCCTGACGACTTTTCCGTTTCGAGATGCCTTGATGCAGGATCCTCGGATTGAGATAACAGTGAAGGGCCTGGGGTCATAAAATGGGGTGAATTTGTTGTGCTGCTGTTGTCTGCAGAGCACGAGTTGACCTGAAACGAAGTTGTACTTTTGTGTGTAATGTCACTTGTTGACGTATGCCTTGTCGTATCTTTTCCTCGCTGCATCTGTTTGTTGTGCCTCGATGTGGGTGTAGCCTTTGTCACCAGGGTTAGGAAGTGCTGGTAACATGTTGCACACTTCCCAGTTGAACAGGAGCTCGAATGGAGATATGTTTGTGGGTCCATGCGGTGTTGAGCGATATGCTAGAAGAAAGTAGTGAAGGTCATTCGTCGAGTACTTGCTTTTTATCTTGTTTGATGACAATGAGCTTCTTGAGCATCCTCATGAATCTCTCAACCTGTCCCTTCACTTCAGGCTATCTTGTTGTAATGCGGTGGTGTCTGAACCCGAGTTGATCGGCAAACCTTGAAAAGTCAATGCTTTGAAATGGGGGACCATTGCCAGGTTTTAGGACAGCTGGGATGCTGAACTTGCTGTAAGTGTTCGTAGGATGTTTATCACTGGGTGCTTGGAGTAGTCGTCGATGACGACTATGGCATACTTTCTGTCTGGAAACAGTCCGGCAAAGTCTAGTGACATCTCGGTCCAGAGAGTCTCGAGCAGTGCAAGCACAGCCAAGAAATGTTGGTTATGTTGGGGTGTTGCAGCCTGGCAAGCTATGCTTACGGTGTTGTCCACAAGAGTGTCACCCCGGAAACCAGACCCTGTTTCGTAGCAACCTTCTTTGTCTCGACAGTCCCCTGATGTCCTTTGTGTGCAAGGCCGACTGACGTGCGTTGCAGACTTGCTGGTATGACGATACAATGTCCCTCGCAGGATTAGTCTTTCCTTGGACACAGTGAGTTTGCTTGCTATGTGTGAGAATGGACGAAAGCATTAGCCTTTCCAGGCACATTTGTCGGGATATGCTGTTTGGTTGCAATGTAATGTTTTATTTGGTGTCAGTTTTGGATGGCCGCCATTGGTTTTATGTTTTAAGTAGTAAAAGGTGACGTCCCGATCCCGGACTGTGCACCATCTATCCAGTGCCGGATTAAGGCATTTGGGGGCCCTGGGCTGAGGCTGTTAAGAGGCCCCTACCTATGATTATAATAATAACCATAGTGGTGGTGGTGGAGGTAATGATGACGACGGGAATACCATGTATATTTTTGAGCTTGTTAAATCTAGATATGTTTCATCGTATGATTATTGTCGAGCATTGTTTAGATCCGTAGATTCAATAGAATTCAAGTTTTCCTTGTTGGCATTGAAGCCGGATGCGATTGTTGATTAAAAGCTACTTTGCAAATATTCAACCGCTCTAGCACTTTACAATATAGTAATTTTGAGGTACAAAATTGGAATCAACTAAACATTACGGAAAATATTAAGATTTCTCGTTCACATCCAGCAACTTAAAAAAAAACTAAATTGCTTTCGTTTAAAACGTTGACTTCGTTCATGAATTTGTTTGACTAGAATTACAGCTAGATTTATAGAGTACATGCCCGGGCCAGTTTACACAAATTGGTCACGATGTCGACTTGTAGCACAGGTGAACCTCTTGCTAACATGTCTAGTGACATCATTAATCAAACATGAAGTGAATTATGCAAATAACCGAAAAGATACCTGCGAAATTCCCATTATAATTTCGCTTCCCTAAATGGCATGCCTCGCAAACCGAGAACTGCCACGAAAATCTAGAGGCCTTATTCTTGTAATTGTCCCAAATTATTGGAAGTGTTTTAACTTCTAACTAGCCCTCTGTTAATTAATTACAGGTTTGAGCAGTGAAGGAAGTGACATAGGCAAGAAAAATTTCGTTGGTTGAAGCGGTCTTTATCGGGATCAAACTACTTCGGAAATGCTCTTCTAATAACTGAACCCTCGTTTCACAAACAAACAGATTTCCACATTTAAACCATAGGAGAAACTGCGTGCGATTCTAAGACATCGACCACTGCCGTTCGAGCGCATTTGAATTATCATGAGAATCAAGATGTTTCCTTTTGTATCTACACGCTGTCTTTTTGAATAAAGAAAATGTTTGGCATCAGATTTAGTACTAATCTTGTTCTTTTTAAATGCAGTAATTTATACCTCGGCGGCCATCTTGTTCTATGACTCAACGTTAAAAAATAAGAGGTTATACCTCGGAGGCTGGTGAAACCATTGCAATGTTCGTATCAGTCGCTGGAAGGACGAGTGTTCAGTTGCACTGGGAGACCAGATATCGACTCTAGAGCACCTCCTTGCAGGCAGTACCCACCGAAAACTGTTTAGGGGCGTCTCAAGAGCCGGCTCCGTGAAACGCCTGGTTGTTCGTGGCTATAGAGACGGTGTCCGGAAGATTTAAAAGCACCTTTTCGCTTGTTCCAAACTTATCATTCTGGAATAAACTACTCCATATGGAGTTTCGCGAAAAAGGTTTAAAACAACACGCGTGAACCATCTGTGTTGCTTGCTTAACGCTTGTTTAACTTCCTGCCCACAATTTTCCGTAAAACACGCTAAGGGGGCCCCAGTACAAGAGAATGCTCCATAACTTTCCTTCCATCGAACTCCAATTAAAAAAAAATCCTAACAAGGGGCATGGAAAGCCGTGTTAAATTTTGTTGTTCTGGCACGCTCTTGTACAACGAGCTCACAAACGCCAGCTGATCTAGAGACGGGAACTTTATGGCATCCTTGTTTCCCTGTTGAAGAAAAGAAAACGAGAAGGCCATTGCCCCAGAGGCCCTTTGGAGTGTTTCTTCTGCTTTCTGTCTGAGCTTTCTTAAATAAAAAAAAAACAAGAAAAAACTAACATTTTTAAATTTTCAGGGGCCAGCATGGGGCCCCTGACAGCCTGGGGCCCAGGGCTGCAGCCCCCTTAGCCCGTACCTTAATCCGGCCCTGCATCTATCTCATACATGACAAAGCACTTACGCTACACTAAAATACCGGGGACAAAAGGTGGCCGGTGTGAGGGGAAGGCTTCAACTCACCGAGCTGCCAAGGAAGGTTCTGTGCTGTGAAACAGGCTGGCAATTCCGACTTGGGGAATCGGCCATCAACCGGTCGAATCAGGAAGACATTTAGTCTTTGTGAAGGTTTAAGCAAGACTCGAAGCGAGCTTCTAGCTCTGCCCCTTTGATTAACATGTCAACAATGTAAAACAGTACAACCAATGAAAGGCAGCACAACTTATACAAACGAAAGCTGTTTTCAACTTGGTCAGCTCTGGATCTTCTGCAGTTTTTTTTTGCAACCTACTCCAGGATCATGCAACTTGAGAGGCTCTGCTGCACCGTGTAGTTCACATACTTTTCCGACATCCTGACAAGATTGCGGAGCTTGTCCTTGGTTACAGGTAGATTCGGAGGTGGTTGCCGAGACATATAGTCACTGGGATGGGTTGACCCTTGGAGTGTTTGATACTGAAGCCATAAGGCTGAAGTCGAAGTGCCAGGCGTTCAAGTCTTGCTGATGGGGACAAACATGGACTTGGCAGGATGCTGACGATCGGCTTGTGGTCAGTGAGCAGTTGAAATCTGGTGCTCTACAGGTAGATGTGATAGTGTTCGATGCCCGAAACTACGGCCAACGTCTCATTCTATCTGCGAGTAGCAAGCTTCCACAACCGTCAAAGCGCAGCTTCCGTATGCAACTACCTTGATTCCACCTTCCGAGGAATGGGCAAGGACGGCACCTAGACTGTGCGGTGCAGCACCAACAATGAGCTGCGTGCTTTTCTGTGGGTGAAAGTGCATGCTTGATGTGGTAGGTGATGTGAACCAGTCCGAGGTGTGTGGCCGCGTAAAAACTTAGCAGGGCTGCATGATCACCATTCACAACAAAGAGGTCTTCTTTGCTCTTGTGACCGTTGTGCTGCATGATCACGGACAGTGTGTCAAGTTGTGGCAGAGGGAAATTTGCACCATGTGCAAAAAGCCTTGCACTTCTCTCCTCTAGGTCGATATGCTGACTGAGTATCTTCAAGTAATGTGATCCAACAGCTTGCTTTCTCCGTCGACGAAGGCATATTCGTTGCTCTCAGAGCTTGTGTTCAGGACTACTGCATGTACGGCTTTCGACGAGGAACGACACACCTTCGAGTAATGGCCACACTTTTGACATGAGTTGCACCTTTTGCCTCTGGCTGGGCACCTGGATCTGCCACTGTCATGTGGCCACAAGCCTCTCCAATAGTAGCATTCTTGAGAGCGTGAAATGTCATGAGCCCGTGATCGAGTGTTTTCCCGTGGTTCTTTGACAGATGAGGTTGTGATGGCTTGGTGTTCACTGCGAGCACCTTTCTTTTGTTTTCGTCGGGCTGCTAGAGTTCTTGTTTTATGATGCTGACGTTGTGCTCCGCCTCTTCGAATAGCCGGCCTTGCTTGAGTATTCCTTGTACGTCGAGGTCGTGTTGTATGGCGTAGCGGCGCAGCCTTGAGGGACTTTGTCGTGATGAGGATCTGGTTTTTAATCCCGGTGTCCAGGCCAACGAACACACAGTGCCTCGCAAGCTGCCGCAGTCGATCGTAAAACAGGTTGAGTGACTCGCTTCCCATCTGCTTCGTCTGCTGAAAGCGGTAAACTTCGAAGCTCGTAGTTACCTGGGGTGGGAGTAAGCGTCTAGCTTCCTGCGTGTAGCTGTGTATAGAGGAGTTGTGTTGCTGGTACTGGAGGACTTTGCTGCGGTCGAGACGGGAGCAGTCGCTGGAGGTTCTGGTAGCATGCAGCAAGTGTCGTAGAGGTCTTCTCCGATGTAGTGCAACAGAAGCGCGGTGTTCCTGGCATCATTTTGATTTCATAGAAGACCACAAAGTCCTCGAACCGTTTTACCCACACTGACCACTCGGTGCCGACATTATTGGTATCAGTGACACGAGCGTCAAAGGAGGGAAATGGGGGAGCACGCCTTAGTCCATCTTGCTAGGCAGGTGTCATTTCTTGGATGCGTCGGGGTCTATTACACTTCGTTGCAGGGCGATCCTTGTGCTGTTCTTGCACATTCTCTTCGCCATTTGTAGTGTTGTCTGCATTGAGGAGGTATGAATTTCCTCCGGTTATGATCCGGCACAAAACATGTTTATTACACATTCATAGCTATTTTGGATCATGTGTCCATGGATGTGGTGGCCATACCTTATTGTTAGAATCTGCTAGGATACTGCACTATTGAACGGTTCATTACAGCACAGTAGACCAAAGAGGCATGGCCTGGTTTGTACCTACCAGGTTGTAGGAGAGGGAACGAAGTATGAGCTTAGTCTGGCTTTATTTTCACGGTCCCCACTTTTTGCAATTCAGGCAAAGTAATTTTTTTTTATAAGCGCGTTGCTTCTTGCAATTTCCTGAATTGCTTATTCCTTTTCCTGAATGGCTTATTGCAATTCAGGAAAAGGAACCCGTGAATTTTGCGAATTCTAAAATTGAGAATTGAGGGCCACTAGAGGCCAGTGTTTTCTTTCGCATGCCCCTAAATATCGCTAATCCTTCAATTCGCGAAATTCACCAAAATAAGGGCTTGCAAAAGTAAAGGGTTTTACAGTATTGCGACAGCCAGTCAGCATGCCCATATGCAGGGCACACCAACACTCGGATACAGCAGTTCTCACACCAATCCCAAGGGTCCTTGAGAGCATTCACGGGGGGGGGGGCGTCTTCCTTGCATTAGTGCATGTCAAATCAAGGACACGAAACAGGGTGTCCGATGTTGGCACACTATTGTCTAGCATGCATCGCCTTTTACACTGATTGCAAGGTGCGAGTGCCAGTTCATATGTAGCACAATCTGAGTACCTGCAAATGCACTATGTTTTTGGGACCTTGCCTTGCGTGCCTTGTTCTGTGTGTCTTCACTTGATACGTTTGGTTTACATCCTGTCTGCCCCCTTTTCACATAATATTAGTCTCGTGTCAAATTGATACGTCCCTGAAAGACCTACAAGTTTGGTTAGGCTACCACTGACGTGCTAAAGTCTGCAAACCGCTGCTATAAAAAAGTATGATGTGGCGAGTGGCTTTATATTCAGATACTGAATGGAGAAAATCAGGAGAACCCATCCTTTGGGAATGATTATCTACGTTAATGCGAATAGCATCAAACGGTGCGGCGTTATGCGCGTTCGTCAGGTGGCCGGCACACACTAGATACGCCAGCCCACTCTTGAGGCGATTCTAAATTTGTTGACACTTTCACAGCCCTGCGCACGATCTCCGCAGCCCAGCACGTGCGTTTGTGTCACTTAGGAAGGCGAGCAGAGCACGCGCCATACGCACAAACACTCAAAATGGTACCGACCAGACTTTCTGGCGTCTCAGCTAGTCTCAACCAACGGTACTCTAAACGGTTGTTTATATCTTTACCATAGGACGCGCTTTACAGCGCTGTCACAGCTACCGGTGCGCGCGCGTTCCATGCACGAGGGCTCATTCCGCTCTCGTGAGGCTGAGCACGGCCGCTACATCACCCTCTCCCGAGCGCGGGAGAGGGTGAGCTAGCGGCCGTGCTCAGCCTCACGAGAGCGGAATGAGCCCTCGTGCATGGAACGCGCGCACCGGTAGCTGTGACAGTGCTGTAAAGCGCGTCCTATGGTAAAGATATAAACAACCGTTTAGAGTGCGTTGAATGACTGCCTTCATAGCTCTGTGGTTAGCGCGTCTGCCTGCTGATCAAAGGGTCAACGGTTCGAATCCCAGCCGGCGCCGGTCTTTTATATTTATTTCTCGACCCGCGGCGTAAGAGGTTAGATAGCCAGATAGATAGATAGATAGATACATAGACGAAAAGTGCGTGAAGTATCCAAAGAATGCTATTCGCATTAAAAGTACAGTGCGCTGCAATATGGAAGACCCACTGGGAGCGCGTGGCCGAGGCAATGGCTGGCGGGGCGCTGCAGTGCTCTGGGCAATTCCATTCTGCTTCGAGGGGAGGACGCTCACTCGAGTCAAGCCTCGGCTCAAGTGCAACGCGCTTATCAGTTTGTGCTGAGCCCCGAGTGAGCATCCTCTCCTCGAAGCAGAATGCAATTGCCTGCAGCGCCCCCGCCAGCCACCGCCTCGGTCACGCGCTCCCAGTGGGTCCTTCCTATTGCAGCACACTGTACATGAATAGTGCAAAATAGACAGCAATGCTCTGTAAGCTGTGGGAAGTACTGAATGTAGAATGAGTACATGAACAGTGCAATATTAATAGCAATGCTTTGTAAGCTGCGGGAAAACTAGCATCAGTGCTTGAAGTTGAATTATGTTTGTTTCAATTTGTCGAAATGTTGTGTTGTCTGGGTGCATAAAGTAGTACGCTGGCAAAACCTTTACTGAAACAATCTGGTGTTTACAACATTTTTATTCTGCATCAAGAAACCCGGTATACACGAACTCATCTCTGTTACGTCACGGCGCGGTGGTGGCGCGTCGGTCGCACTTCCGGTCTGGGGCTGTGGGCGGAAGGCCCCATCTGAGGTGTGTATTCCTGCGTTGTTTTGAAAGGAACCTGACGAAAACATGCCTTTTCGTCAAGCCGCCGCGACTGGGGCTGCACGAAAAGAGTCGAGAAAGGTTTGAAGATCAGTTTTCATGTTCTCGGTTCGTCCGAGAACGTGGATATGTGCCGTAAAAATGGTAAACCAGACGCCGCCGGACCACAATTGCTTGGGCGGGAAGCACTTTGGGTTGAATTCACGAATACTTGTGGTCATCAGATTTATTTGTTTTGTTCCAACATGAACGCCGGAAAACCGTCAAGTTGTACGGCCCACCTGCGGGCTACGTTCAGTGCGTCTTGAAGTTCGAACGGCCCTCTGATCGTTCGAACTGTCGTCTGCTCTTTCAAACGCTTCTGCTTGTCGTCTGCTCTTTTAGACGACACCGGCCCGTAGACCAAATGTTGGCCCGGTACTTGCAATAAGAAGTAAGTGCAGGCCTCAAAAGACTTAATTTGAAGGTTGGTAAGCAGTCTCGACGTAAACAGTAGATACAAGGAGATGTTGATTATTGTTACCAGCGGCCATCACCGACTTTGTTATGCCTGATTCACTTCGTCCTATTCTGCTTGCGATTTTCAGTATCGACGTCGACCGTCTCAGCTACAGTTCACGCTTTTGGAGCCCCAGCGACGTCGCGACTGAAAATTGCGAGCGAAATCTCATCATGTGAATCAGGCTTTGGCGTACATTCTGCGGCGTCCACGCGGAATGAATCGCCGCATGTCAGATTATTCACGCGAAGTTTTGCGATGTAACGAGCCTCGTTAATTTCGCTGACGCCGCTCATATAGTCAGACATTGCCAGGAAGACGTAGAATCAACAATTCGAAAGCGATAAAGGGCAGGGGCACTCACACTGACGCCGATAACATCGCATTTCAATGGTTTGTTTATGGGCGACGGCGAGCTTGTTGCCCATACCTCCATCGCGCATGCGCGGCGCCGGTAGCGTCCGCTAGGGGCGCTCCGGGCGCTCCGGTTTGTTTGTAAACATGAGTTGGTGTATAGGTTTCCGACGGGAATTCGTCGTGGATTCTCTTGACCACGCAGGCAGGCAGCAGACGTCGATTGCGGCGTCCCAGTCTTCGCCACATCCAACGCACGAATTGCTGATAGGCCGCAAAACGAAGCCTGGAAAATTTATAAGAACAAAGCTGGTCAATTACCACTGATACAAATGTTTGAGGTGCCAGCCAAGACACATTACACATCTCGATAATATTATACTCAGTTTCAAGTTGTGTGCGTTACAAGCAAAGTTTTCCACAGTGTTTTTTTTGCACAAGCACTTGCACGCAGAGGGCGTGTTCGGAAGCCACGCTTGTGCCTGTGCCTGCACTGCACACAAGTTAGGACTCCGAGTATACGGCAGGTTTATGAAATAGAGGTGCATGTGACAAATGAAAATACATCAAGATCTACTTTGGAGTATTTAAATAAGTGAAATACAGGACTACAGAGATGTGATGTTTTCAAAAGCTAGACGGTGGAATACGATTCAATGAATGCCTGACCATGTTACTTGTGCACATAGGAGACTTGACCACATGTAATAAAAAAACAGCATCATATGTCGAGCTCGAATGTTTCGTTTTACCGAATGTTTGTACTTTGCGATTTCTGGCTGAACAATATAAGCGGGTAATAGGGCCACTTTCATGCGGAGCACACTTGCCTTTTGTCCTATCTCACAAGACCTTGTGCTCAAATAAACTGGGCAACTTCAGAGGGTTGTGATGCAGTCTCCTAAACGTAGTGTTGTGTTCTTCCATGGGAATATTTGCATGTTGACGTGCGTGTGTGCCACCCAAAATGTTTTGACAGCCCCAGACTGTCACATGTTTAAAAACTCCTTCATTATAAATAAAGAGGCATACATTTTCTTTTTTTCACAAAGGGCTGGAGGCAGATCGGTGCGAAGCTGGTGTGTTCCGTAATGCACCCTCCCGGGCGAGTCGCGACCGCGGGGGTACACTCTCTGCAGCAGACGCACTCTTTAGGCGTCGGCATGATGCCGCACCTCTTGCACGAGCACCTGATATCAGAATAAGCCAGTGTCAGACGAAAGCTACCTGCAAACAGCATATGCGATTATTACCATGCCGTCGTGGTCAGCCGCCACGAATCTGGGTCTGGAGTAGGACTTGGGCTTTCGTCGAGCACCGCTTGCGCGTCCTCTTCGCTTGGACACTTATACGGCGTCCCCGCATACGGAACAAGCCCCAGCGAATCACTGTACTCCAGCATCTGGAGCTCGACCTCGTTGAGCTCGCCTCTCCAGCAGCCGGTGGCCATGTTGATCGCGTGTCGCAAGCATGTGGTGACGCGGTCACGTGGTCGTGAGCGGATGAGTTCTCGCCGCTCACTGATGGCGTTAGAGAGAGGAATTTACCGGAACCCCGCGCCTACTCCAGTGACGTCACTGCGCACGTGACCTGGAAGACGATGTACGAGTTGAGAGGCGGCAAAAATCTGGATCGTTTTTCATTTTTTTAAATAAAAAACTAGGGTGCCCAGGCAAAATCTGTTTTCTGTAGTTCACTGCAGAACTGTCAGGCATCAACTTCTACAATTATTTAAGCAAAGCCCTGAAACTGTTGCACAGCTCCTTTAAGGCTGCCTGTGTAACATGGATATAACTTGTTTTATTAGCATACTGACATTTAAATTCATGTATTTATTACTTTTCCGGATGTTGGATTTTGGTCACAAAACTTCAAACAATGTTTTATAGTGAAGTGTCTGGCGAAAGGCCTGGCAGTTTGTGATATCTTGGATTAGAAGTAAAGTTGGCAGCAACGGAGCTTTTTTACGATAAGTCGTCGCTTGACTTCTAGTACAGTGATTCCCAAATGGGAGTCTCCATACCCCCTGGTTGTTAGTCAAGCTAAGCAATGAAACTTTTTGCTCTTATAGACACAACAAATGTCACACTTTGTGCGATGTTTCTTAATATCACAATATTATAAAGCAAGTCGATTTTATGATAGAATTTGACGGTTGCTTCGGATAGAGGTCTACTTTTTTAGCACTGGTTTCTGAAGTTGAGCATGGGTCGATGATCCTGAGAAAAAAAATTGTACTCCATCTAGTTGACTGCGAGGAAGCGCTTCCCAGCGGTGCAATGCGGGAAAGCTGTACGCCGCAGCACTGGCGCAAAACAGTAAGCTTGACGTGAGTGCCTCATTGCAAGTACCACATATTGGAGAAGCTATGTGGTTGGTTCTGGAAGTTCGGAGGCTGGTGTGACCAGCACGATCGACAAATAAATTTTCGCAAGGATCAGCGAGCGCTCTGTGAAATACATTTTTTCTCTTTGAAGGCTGGGCGTGACTACATTGAAACATATGCTTCATTTTTGCTCAGTTATATTAATTAGGGGCCTACTCATATATTTTGTGTTCCAGCAAATATGATAGGTTATTTTTTCATCTATCATTGTAGTCTCCCCACCCTTCTCATTCTTTGTCATGGAGGGTCCCCGTCACCTTTACCAGACCAGAAGAGTTGCCCCCAGCCATGAGTATTTTAGAACAACTCTTCTAATAAATTTATCATGTTTGTGGGAGTATGGATGTGCCTGATGCATGGGCTTCATGCTTTGTATGTATGGGAACCTTCGTTTGTATGCATATGAATCTTAGATGTGCAGTGCTCCTACTCTAAAAGGGCTCTTTTTTTCTGCGTGGATGTCGTTGACTAGTGTAAGGGGCCAGAAGACCAGTCAAGCTTCGCGCGCTGCTGCTTTCTTCTTTGGGGCTCCATCATAATCGATGAAATATTCATTATTATTACTATTATTATACTTCAGTTTACACCTATTTCTCCCCTCGTTTTCTTGTCAGGCTGATCGTGATGGACGAAATCCGACACATAACGTGAGAACAGAGGCAAAACGGCATAGGTTATCCATTTTGACTGAAAACCTTTGAGGACCCTAAATAAAGCACTCCAAGGTGACTAAGTTTTTTTATTTTCATACCACTTCTTTGGATGCAATATATGCCTTCTGTGAGGAACACCAAATAAGACATCCAAAAAGATTTTTTAAAGAACAATATTCTTGATTCTTTAAAAAGGCATATTTGTGTTCACCTCCTTACAGATGGTTCTGTGTTTACACGTTTGCAAGTACGGCCCCTGGGCGCCGCCATACTGCTCGCTGGGTGCACATTGAACGCACCATAATTTGATTACGATGCCTTGCTAAAGCGTCGTAATCAGACTATAGTGCACCCCAGAGCGCACCCCAGCTAGAAAGATGGCGGCACCAGGGGCCGTGCTTCCAACTAATTAAGGACTCTTTTCCGTTATGCTTTTACGGAAGATCTAAATTCTCCAATTAAGGAGCACTATTCCCTTCTAACCTTTATGGAAAATTCCGTAAAGGTTAGAACGTAAAAGTGTCCGTATTTTAGCAGACACCTCACTAAATTTGATTACGCGGATGAATTCACCTTCACTAAATTGGATTACGGATGAATTCTTTGGCAGCACTTTTCGCCAGAGATTTTCTCCGTAAAAGGGAGTTGATTTTTGCAGTGTGCCCAGAGTTGCAGTGCATACGGCTTCACGCACATTGCTCTCGCAAAACATATCCACATGGCGCCGAAATGAATCTTGATCGGTATCCAAGCGTGCGAAGGCACAGAGACACAGCACTTTGGCGAGTTAAGAAGCTTTGATCAGGCCGCGAGACCGGTGACACTTGCTTTCGACGAGTTGTGCCTTTTTTATGCGGCACTGCGCTTTCGTAAAATTTCCCCCGTGTTCACAACGGCAAGTCTGGAACGGTACACTGTCTTAAAAAACTTCTTCGGCGAATGACGACGAACGAGTAGAAAACGTGTCTATAGCACGCTGGAAACCCGCCGCAAAAGGCTAGCGAAACCTCAAATCGTCTAAGAAAAAGATGGCCGTCCGGTGGCTACATTCGCGCTGCAGCGAACTAGCGGGGAAGCGCGATCCAGCAATTGTCATTGAGATGAGTGTACGCCCCCATACGGCTTCCACCGTTAAGCTGTCTGGATTGGATGTGGTTTGATTGTAGCAGCCAGACATGTACACATTACCCGAAAAAAGTAACTAAATACCGTTACTCGTTACTCGCTCAAAAAGTAACTAAATACGTTACTCGTTACCGATTCTCAAAAGGAACGTCTGAGTTACCTCAATAGTAACGAGTTACTTTTCACGTTACTTTGACGACCAAATTGACAACTGTTTTTGTTTCATAGTTTATTGTTTTCTTTTTAGTAGTTGTTGCACTTAAGCAGTAGCTGCCTCTCGGAGTTTTCATCAATTATGTTTCCCCGCTTCTTTGAAAATACATCTCCGGCGACTCTGAAGAGTCGTTCCACCCTCGAAGGAACGGCAGTGTTGTGCTTCAGCAAGAGCTGGTGGATCTGGGATTCCCCTCTCTCTTGTGTTCTCTCTACTTTTAAAGTTCTAAGTTGGCAGTGGATTATATGCCTTCCCGTGTTCGCAACCTCCGGGTTTACATTCGGTCCGTACTCGGTTCTCGAAGGTTCAACCAACGAACCTATGTGTTCCCTGGGTGGAGGACATTTCCAGGTGTGGAGTTCAGTACAGCAACGTTTATCGCTGGACACGTCAGTCGAACTGTTCGACTGACGCGTTCAGCGATATACGTTGCTGTACTGTCATACTGTTTAGTTGTTTTGGGGGTTGCCCACCTACCGTTCTCGCAATGGACGTATACTCCGATTAGAATTAAAACGAGGCTGTTTAAACGTTGTTGTACACGTTACTCCTCAAAAGTAACGAAATACCGTTACTCGTTACTTGGCCTTAAAAGTAGCTAAGTACGTTACTCGTTCATTTTCTAGAAAAGTAACTAAATACGTTACTCGTTACCGAAAATAGTAACTAGGTAGAAGTAACTCGTTACTTGTAACGCGTTACGTACATGTCTGGTAGCAGCCTTTAATTTGGAGCATTACAAATAAATAAAATGGACAAAAGAAGTCTGTTTTATGCTGTTCACGTTACTATAATGGTTTTTCAAAACTTTTCGCGAAACGAAAATTGATTAAGTTTGAACAGTTGGGACGCGTCCAAATGCAACAACACTGGTTTCAGCAGGCCAAGGCAGCCAAGTGTAGGTGCAGAACAGACTGCCTCTGTGAAAAAGGAAGGAAAAGAAAGCCGAGAGAAAGATGCGGGAGGAAAGAATGCGGGGAAAATCACCGTTAACTATGTATAGGGGACGAAAGCAGGAAACGAGGGACGTAACGTTGGTATTATAATTCACGAGGGAGCTGGTTGTTATTCGAGGCTAGAGCAGGAGCTGCCAGGACTAGGACATGTAAGACAAATTATGAGGAAATGGATACGCGGAGTGCCGTATGCCAAGGGGTAGACGAGACGATAGCATATTTGGTGTTAATATGCACAAGCTTGCTCCCCCCCCCCCCGGTGGACGGATTTTGCCGTAGCTCTGGGGTTTGTAGACGATAAGGGAAGAATGGATGATAAGTGCCTTATAAAAGCACAGAGTAGATTGTAAGACCGAAGATTACTTTTAACTTATTTCAAACATAATTCTACTAATTCCCACACTCTGTGTTTTCTTTGAAGGATTCACGAAGGTCTGTCACTGGAGTTTTGGAGAGGCATCATGCAGCGTTTTAACAAATGCATTTCATGATCTAAGTTATTTATTGCTTTTATACTACCTTGCTTTAAACATTGGACATGCTCCAGGGACGCTGAGGCTTCTTGTCGGAAGGAAATCGGAAGGAATTTATAACCCAATAAACGCTTATACAGTTATTATGATATATGAATACAATGCAACTCTTTACCAGGATCTTTACATTGGATAGGTTTAGAGTATTGATGTATTATTATGATGACCATGCTCCTAAATCAGCATAGCACATGGTCCGAAGTCGGAAAGGTTTGAATGCAAGCACCAAGTGGGGGATGCACATTACCTTTGTTAATATATTTGTTCAAAGAAATATACGTGATCAAACTTATCTGAGAATACTAGCAGTGTTGATAGTTAATGGCTTATCTATTTCAGCGCCCGCTACAAGCGCGAGCTTGGAGCTTTGGGAAATGCTTGAATGCACCGGTTCCAACTTTTCAGAGCTATGAGCTTGTGCTTGCAGCTTTCCGTTTAATTCAGGCGGACGGTTACGATCATGACTTGCACATGAGTACATCAATGTTGCAAGAAATTGTTTCGTGCCTTGAAACTGGGTGTATTTGTATTGACATTAAATGACGGTTTAGTGTAAGATATTTTTATACACTTTGGAATGGTGTGTACCCGTGAACCCAGTGAATAGCGAGGCTGTAACGTAGGGAGTACGTGTATACCTTGGTATGGGGTGTCTTTCTACACCCAGTGAATGGTGAGAGAGTAGAGAGTGTACACTGTAAAATGGGGTGCATCCGTATTCCCAATTAATGACGAGGGTGCAGGAAATGTGATACTATACACCCGGAAATGCGGTGTATGTGTACATCAACGGAATGGCGACGGCGCATGAGAGCACTTTTGAAGGAGGTTTACGCGTGCACCCTATTTTGGGGATGCATGCATACCCCAAAAGGAGCGTCGTATATCTGACTAGCCTTTGCACCCCTTGGGGTGTACCCAATACAACCTTTTTGTAGAGTGCACCCAGGAGTGTCAGTAAATTATTAAAGAGTAATGCCCCTTTCTGAACGGAATTAGGATGACATCAGACAAATATGATCGTGATATGTCTATATATAAAAAGTGCATTTACGTTGTCGCGTAATGTGTGTCACAGCGACAGCAGCCGAGCGCTCGCGTGATTCGTCATTATCGTGGCATCGTTGTAGTGCATGCCCCTCCTCCCTAGAACGACTCTCACGCTTTTCATGCCATTTTCGCTACCGCTCTCGACTCTGGTCCCGTGCCTGATCCGTACTCTGTCTACGACGAGCGTCCTAAGCTCACCGTAATTGAAATTCGTGTTGTTCTGACCCGCTAAGAGTTTTCCGAGCTCCAGCCATACGGCGTGATTATTCGTCTGCTCGGATGGTCGTGCGCATAGGACGGCACAAAAGAGTGTTGACTACAACCAATACAACTATAAAAAAAAACAAAGTGTGCGCACCCTTCGCCCAAACAAAAATTCGTTGTCGTTTGTGGATTTATACAGTGCTGCTTAACTTGCGTGAGCACCGCACCAGCGTGTTTTGCAGCATTTCACAATGAGCTTAGCACGCGGCGATGCCAAGACAACGCATCTCACACTGTGCGACGACTCCTCCTGAAGCTTCAGCGTGTTTACCTCTTCGGGTTGGTTGTGGATACACAAGTTGGTAAATTGGGCCCTGCCAAGATCGACAACGGCTTGCTCATGGTAAATCTGTATCTCATGTCTACGGCACTCACCAAGTATTTCGTGCAAGACCAAGAATAACTTCATACCAGTCATGCTGGAGAACATCCCATTGGCCCCGAGCGACGTGCACTCGCAGTTCTGGCGTACCATCTCGGGGGAGCACACTCTAGACTAATGCTGAAGAAATCGAAAACGCCGAGCAGTCTTCGACAGAGCCGATAGCAAGTAGGATACTGAGATATACGTGCTTCGTCAGAGTGTTGATTTCAACGCTGTCCACTCTCGTTTCGCACAAGTTCGCAGATTCCAGATGTGACAACTACATTTCCTTTCTCAAAACAAGCGGTGAGCGAGAATACCAGAATATAAAGTCTTTCCCAGATTGTTTAGCACGGTACATCGCCCAATCGAAATCCCTCAATAGAGGAGCAGGAGTGGGAGGAAAAGAGGGGAGGAGGAGGAGCAGACGGACAAGGGGAGGAGTACGGGAGGAGGGGAGGAGGAGAAGGTACGGATGAGGAGGAGGGGCGTACCCTCCCTCAGTACCCTCCCTTCCTCCTCCTCAAGAGCTGCGCTTTATTTCGGCATTACACGGAGTTGTAAACGTCTTTAATTTTTTTTTAAACGGCGATTTTATCTTTATTGGCATTACGCTATACGACTCGGAAGAAAGAGGAAGCATGTTACTTTTAAACGATACTTAAAAAAAAAACGAAACATTCTAGAACAGCTAAAAAAAAAACTTATATTGTTTTTGTTTGGGCACCAGGAAAACGAATATCGAGATTATTTTTCAATTTGGTGAACGAAGGCTGCAGAAAATCACTTTTGACGTGCCGCTGAAGTCCTTCCTTCCCGAAGCGTGATGTCATATTGGTAGGTTTCGGAATCTCCGCTCTCGCGCATCTTCGGCGCCTGTCAAAGTTATGCACGCTCACTCTTGCTATTTTGAGAAAGGTTAAAAAAAGGACGTCACGACTGGTTTTGTTTAGCTATACTTTAATTATTTTACAGAAAACAACGATGGGTTGCGCGGCCATGCAGGCCCGTAGGTCACCGTTGAGGGGGAGGGGAGGGGAAGAAAAGGATAAAAGTGTCAGTGCGGGGGTATATAGCTTTCAAGCTTGCGATTGCACGAGCTGCCCACACGAGCGACACGCGCTTGACAACCGAAATATCCTATAGCGACGTAAGGTCTGGTCGGAGGTTTTTCATGTTTTCTCGCGTTTCGTTATTTGTTCGGGGAAAACAAACGTGATATTGAGACTCACAGGATAAAATCACTCTGCAATTCACCTCTAATTGTTTTTTTCAAATAACCTTTTTAGGTTTTTTTTTATTTGGGACCAATTCTTTCCCGAGAACAACATGGCTTTTGAACAATCTTTGGATGATCGCAGCCCTGTACTCGGCCGCTTCCGCTCGAATCGTCGCCCTGGCAAAAGGGGATCATATTCCCTAGTACAGTGGTTCTCATATGGGGTCCGTGGGCCCTTTGGGTCCGCGAGGTCATTCTAGGGGTCCGTGAAGCCCTGCCTTATCAGTAAAGCCCGGCTGTAAAAGTTGTCTTTTTTCAGATCGAGAAGAAATGTCTCAGCTTTCTGGCGAGTTTTCTCGTGTGTATGTCAATCAGAAAAGTCTACTTTACGCTAGCCCTTAGATACAATCATTTATTAAATCATTATTATATTTAACCTATACCTTTTCCTTTCCTTCACCACGAACGGTGTCCTCCGTCATCTCCGCCGATCCACAAGGCGTCCGTGAAACATCGATGGTTGAGAACCACTGCCCTTAGTATATTAGCACCCGCCACAGATTCGCTGGTAAGTTGAGCATATAGTCGTCTCAGGAACCGTTCCCCAAGAGCTTGCTACTCTAGCGGACGACAATGTTGCGGTGGTGGACATTTATCAGAGGTTGGTTGGTTTCTCAGCGGAAGACTCTTGGAAAGCAGACGACAGCCGGTTCCTCCGGCCTCGCGTTTGGCGCTGTGACACAAACACTCCTGTGACGTGGTGTCACGTGCCTTTCTCCGAACGTCTTATTGAATAGCGGGGGTTGTAGACTCCACAATTTGCCACGTTATTGTGAAACAGAGTATAGTAACTGTGAAGGTGAGGTCGGCGGGGCTTCTGTTTCCAGCACCTGCCTCCAGCTCTCGCACGTTGCCTTTCGTCATGCTCTGGCAGCGCGTGTACGCTCGATGCTCACGAGACGGCGATGCTTTATCGATATTAGGAAGAAATATTACGCTAAACGCCACAAACGTTTGTCCCGCCGATAGCACAGTTGGTGGACCAATTGACTGTAGAGGAAACGGATGCTGCCATGCGTATTTTTCTGGTTAAATCTGGCTGGACGGACGTCAATTTTTCTACCATGAGCTTGGGGCGACGGTGGTGGCTGGAAGCGATCGTAGGATTTATGACGAAACTAATGACGCCACCACGATATTTCGCAAAGAACGACCATGAGGTTCTCGGTTGAGGTTCCCTCCAACAACTGTCGCTGTAAACCATTACTTAAAATCTGGTTTGATATAGTGCACTTATGACAAATTTACCGGACACAACATTGCCCTATTCTGGGACACCTGACAATAGTGGCGTCGGCCAGATAAACAAACGGCTGTGAAGCAGGTGTCACACTGGTCATACATCATGCAAAAGACACAGTCTGCAAACACGAGTCACCGCAATATCCGTGGTTCGAATGCCGCGTGCCAAGTTTCCTCCTTGAACTCATTGCCATGTGGCTTTCGAAGCACGGTTCTGGCGGTGACTGGCATTCAAATCTGTATGAAGGCTGTCTTTTGTATGGCGTATAAGCAGTGTGACTCCCAGCTTTAATCTTACAATCACCCTCAGCCGGTGCGAGCGCTAAAGGGGCCATGAAATGATTTTTGTACTTTCGTTAAATATTACTCATAATCAATTCCAAACGTAAATAACCGAATCAACTTGCCTTGGATTTTCTTTCTAAGCAAATTGTTATTTGCCGACTTTTTAAGTCGGCAAATAAGCTCGAGAAATATGAGCATCGCTCATCCCCTCAGTTCAAAGCCAGAGCAAGCGACCGCGCGGCCTGGTGCCTATGCTATGCCTCCAACGTTAATCATAGCCACGCGCTGGCGTCCGCGAAGTGGAGAACGCGTGCTGAGCTCCAGGCAGGAGTTCGGCTATTCTCATCACCGCAGTTGTTGGACACGAGCGACTACCTGAGAGTCCGCCGAAGCACTGATTGTTACGATCCGAAGTCGAGTGCTCTCGTAGTTCTCGTTTCCAATTCATGAGCCGCGTTCGACTGTCGTCAGGCGGGTGGTTCTGATCCCACAGTTACGTCATCAAGGTTTGCGAAGACAAGACTGAAAGAAATAGTCCTCTTTTATCCTCGTAATTTAACCGCGACGAAGAAGCTTTTGAGTGAATGGCGGTCCGTGCTATTACACTTGGGCCAGACTAGGATCAGTACTCCTTCATAAAGTCACGAGCATTCTAACACGATATCCTTTGATGGCCCCTTTAATATCGGACACTTACATTTGAGTGCAGAATAAGGCACGCAAATTGTAGTATTATCGCTGTTAGGTTGCCTGTACTTGTATACAATGCACAGTATGTCGCAAAACATGGCACACTTCTGATGACATGCCTTTACGTTTTTAAATGATCCAACGCCGGCTGTATAACACTGGTGCTTATGACAGCAGAGCGCCGCGACACCAGAGTGCACGACTGGAGAGTGTCCCGCATGGAAGCATTAGAGCGCACGTCACGAGAGCGCATGTGCGCACCTTAGGAATGATCGATATTGGGGTCTTCAAACACTTCAAACACGCAGTGGTCTACAGTCACACCATTTAAGATAATTTATTTTGTTAGGGTTATCTATCCTAATCCTCAGTAGATTACCACGCAGCTGTCATCGCTGCCGCTCATACAGAGCTCCTTTTGAATTTGGTCACAATTGTCGCTTTCGAGAAACTTTCAATTGTCCTTCTTGTCGCCCGCCAACAAGAATTCGGTTCACCTATAAATATGGGCGAAAAAACCATCTGTTTAGCTACGATCTTTTACTAGGATTAAGCATACGCGAGGGTGTTTGCATCATTATCAAGTTAAATTCTGGCAGTTGTCGAGAAAACGTCGAATTTGGAGCGCGCTAGAATCAATCCGCTCGTTCCCATAATTAATGACGAAATATGAAGCTGTTCTCACATAATGCGCAGTGCTGGCTGTCGCGTAACTGTTAATGCAATGTATACCAACTCAGTACTACACAAGGGGATTCGAATTGTGAATGTTCTGCCATGGGGAAAGGCGCCTTAGTGACTGCAGCTGTTGTTCAGCGCTCTCGTGACGCGCGCTCTAATGACAAGCGCTCTAATGCCGCGGCGCCCTCTTGACGTGCGATCTGCAGCCACGGTGCTCCGCTGTCGTGCGCTCTCGTGTCGTGCCGCTCTCTTGTCGCGTGCTCTGCAGTCGGGACTCTTGTGTTATGCGCTTTCGGGGCGCCCTCCCTTTAACACAAACTGCTTGAATGGCACCCAACAGCATATACTTTACAAAGGAATTCTTTAAGAACCCTTACAACTATTGAGAAGAAAAGTAATTGCAGTAATTACAAGCTGGCTTGGTTTGAACGAGCTCTGTTTAAATTAAAATCATCAGAAGAAGGAACACGGAAAAACGGAACGAAATGTAAGTTCCCATATTGAGTTCGAGCTTTTTGCCAAACTGCTATTTGGCAGATATAAAGCTTAACCTTCAATTCTTTGTTATAAAATTGGATACCTACAAAATTAGCCAAGGCATGCCTCGAGGTCACCGTTTGCGTTCCCTCTGATTTTTTAATTCCACAATACCACATACTCTTATGTCTTCCCGTCATTGAACTGACAATATTCAAATATATAGACGGCTACTTCACGCTCCAGGTCATCATGAACTCAACACTTAACGTACACATCGCGACACTGTTAGCGCGAACAGGACATCGGCGCATTTTCGCATTTTTACTTCAAATAGTATTAGCGAGCACGAAATTTTATCGCTTACATTATAGAACTAAATGAGTTCTTCCGTAGCAATAATAACTTGAATGACATTCACTTAATTCCAAAAAGAAAAACTGGAAAAACCGGCGATCGCTTGTTCGCGCTAACAGTGTCGCGCTCTGTACAGCCGTGGCAAAAAAATGAACAGCGAGGTGCTGGTCTTTTTGAGCCTGCAGAAACTTGTAGCGGAATTTGGTGGTAATTCCACGGCAAGATTATCATCACTTTTCTGCAGTGGTATTTTTTTCCTCTTGGCTACACGAAAGGTGAGACTCGTCGTCTTGATAGTATTGTAGGTGGACACTTGTATTGCTGCTTTTCATAAACAAAGAGCCGCCAGTGAGCCAGGGGAAATAAGAACACGCAAAAGTGAGCACTCATTTCCATGTATAGAATAATCTCGCAGCGTGTTTTTTAATCAACCAAGGTGGTTTTGAGTGTAAAATAATATTTGAATTGAAGGCGCGGTAGCCACAGTGCCAGTGGATTAGTGAAGACGACAACCTTAATAATAAAATAATAATAATAATAATAAATAATAATACTTTCAACCAAATTACTAAACAAATAACTAACCGGAAAATACTAATCTCCCGAGACTTCACGATTATTCGCGGTGATGTCTCGAATTGCAATGAAGGGGGCATTATTTTCGCACAAGAGATCACCCTAAAGATAGCGCCATTGATGGTATATTACAGAAATAAAATTTGCCATTACTAATAAAAAGAAGATGAAGCGGCCTCTTGCTTTAAACACTGCCCGCATCCTCGGCTATGAGGCACAGTAGGTATCGCTTGTTCGCCTTCCAGTTGTTTGTATATATTTTCTTTTTACCACGACTATACAATAAACACGATTTTCAACATTTCTGCAAGACGGAAATCTTTTACGTACATATTGTTGATCTGCTTTCGCGTTTCGTGCAACACATGTATAAAAAGCGACAAGCTCAGAGCCGGAGCAGTTCTGTCTTCAAAGCTATATACTGTAAGGAAGACTGAGACTCGATGACCAGTCTCAAGGATATTTATATTCGAATTTGTCCACAGTGCCCGGTCGGGCCACGCAAGCCATTTGAGATGATGATGCTGGTGCGTGACGACGACGATGAAAACGCCATCATAATATACACATAATACAATACTTTCGTTAGCACTAGAAATCAATTCCCATACATGCCAAGCATCATCTGATTCTCCCGTGCACCTCCGCTACAACTTCAGGGAATGCATAATTTTAATCTAAAATTAGGTATACATTCCACCCGCAACATCAATGGACGCTCCAGTCATGAAACTGCTCTTTGGGCTCAGCATGAACACAATCGTTTCAGATATTTCTATTGGCTCCGCCTTACGCTGCATGGGTATATCGTTCATTATTCTATCCCTGATAAGTTCAGGCGGATATTGTGAAATCATTGGTGTATCGGTGAGCGCGGGCAGGATCGCATTCAAGCGTATTCCCTTGGTCGCGAGCTCCCGAGCCACAGACTTGGTGAAGGCCACAACTGCCCCTTTGGATGCCGCGTACGCAGAAACTCCCGGTACTCCGCCTTTGCCGCCAATGCTCGCAATATTCACGATGGCGCCATCTGTCACGTTGCTCGCCAGCATGGACTTGACTGATTCCCGGGTAACGAGGAACGTGCCCTGCAATTAAATGTGTCTCCTTACAAACATGGACATTGACAATGAGTCTCTCTCCAGATGCCACTATACCCCCAAAATACCACTAGGCTCCACCCGGACTCAATAGAGTTTTGAATAACTGTATTTTCTTTGGAAAACTCTATTTCCCTTCTAAAAACAAGAATATATTTTGTCTTAAATAACAACATTGTTTTCTGATATATTTCAACAACAGAACACAGTCGATACTATATTTAACCATTTGAGTTTCGTTTATATCGTCCCAATGACGGATATTTATCTCGTCTTAGTGGCCACGAATATGCAAAGGATATTGTTCAGGCCGTGTCATCTTGCCTTTAAAACAATAATAGGAACACATGGAAATGGAATAAAAGGGCGAAATATGTTTTTTGTCTTGAAATGTAGCGCCTGAAAAAGGCAGTAGAAGTCAAGGTAGACCGAACTTTTTTGGCCAGACAAGTTAGATTGACATTTATTCCCTAAATAAGTGCCCTTGTTAGGCTTAAGTGATGGAAGTTTGACTGTTATCTGGCATCTTTGGGCCTAAATCGCCAAACAAGTGCCAGAGTTAGGCATTACTCCTGGTTGTTCGGTTTTCATAAAGCAACTTTGGGACTAAACTACCCCCAAAACTTTCTTGATTTAAGCTTCGCTATTGATTTTTCACTTCAGATGTGGCATTTTTGGCTCAAGTCTGGCATCATGGCAAATATATGGCGAGCAAAAAGAAAAGCCACAAAAATAAAAAGGAAAGGTTCTCTGGCACTATATCTAACGTTTTGGAGCAATGTCGTGTTTGGGCCAAATTAGGCCTCCATGGGATTGCCAAGCTTGTGCGAAGTTCGGCGTTTCTTTGGTATGCTACCCGAGTAGGTATAATTGACATGTGGCTTACTCTTAGGTTGGTAGCGATTATATTATCAAATAAATCGTCGCTAGTCATCTCCACTGGCGTCGGCTTCTGCAGAATACCGGCGCTGTTGACCACGAGACTGAGATTCTTTTCTGGGAACGCAGATCTGATATCTTTAAACAGTGTCTCTACATCGGCCGATCTTCGAACATCGGCATACATTCCTTTGTGACCACAGTCCATGATATCTGTGAATGAAGACAAAACAGGAGAATGACTTTTATAAAGATTACATACAATACTTATAGAATTTATCATAATAACCAAACGAATCCCTTGAAAGAAATGGGATGCCAAGAGTACCAATTTTTAGAAAAAACACCTTTAAAATATTTATTGCGAACCCGCCAGTAATTTCTGGATGGCAGTCAATGTGATATACGCAAAGGTAGCCAGTAGCAGATGACAAGATACTAAAATTTCGACTAAAACCTCAGCTTTACACAAAAGTGCGACCTATGCTTTGCTTATAACTGTGAGATAAGATGTTATGTAGAATTTCCGTGCCAATTGTTTTAGAGCAAAAGTTTAAACATTTTGTCATTTTTGTATAATCATTAAATCAACAAATCAATAATCTTTCACTCATATGGTATGCCACTCAAAGAATTTGTGAGCCTTCATCATAATGCATTTTAGTTTGATCAGGTGTGTAAGAACGTGAGATTTCATCAGAATGCACTTTTCGTTTGAACAGATGTGTAAGAATATGCAAACAAACCTTGCAGCATTGTGATGGTTTCTTTCGTGTCTGTCATATTGATGTCGGCGACGATGACTGTCGCTCCTTCACGAGCCAGCACTTTGGCGACACTCTGGCCAATGCCGCTAGCTCCACCGGTGACAAGTGCTAGCCGACCGCCAAGTTGTAAGGAGGAACAACCTTCATGCCGATGTACGTGATCACTGCCAACACCTGAAGATTCCCCGGTGGAGGAGATGGAATACATTGTGCTAAAATTCCCAGTATTCCTCAAGAGAACACGAACCGAAGTGCCGAGAACCGGCCGCTTGTGAAAACGTCGCTTACATTCTGGTTTATATTTAGCGCAGACGCGATTAAAACTTGGGAGAATATTATCTTGTTTTGCGAGACCTCAGGAATGTAGTCTAGCCAAGATAAAAAGCTCACGTTATTTTTACAATGTCCTCTTTTGCTGATATCCGAGGCAATCCTTGGCAGCCGGGCGTTTCGCGGGTAATGCTCATCTCCCGATAAGCACCCCGTTAATCGAAAGGGAAGTCGTAGGAGGTTTATAGCATTAAAAATAAAATATCTCGTCCACGACAACCACTTTTTGCATAAAATAACATTACCACCCAAATTATGGTGGACGACTTTTTTATGCATATTTACAGCCCTTATCATATCAGCGAAAAATGCTGAGCAACATTCGCGGTGTGCGATATTGTCGCCTGCGTGGCGAGGTGCATGACATGCTGCTCCCACGCATTAGGGCGCCGCAGGGTTCGAATCGCAGAAGCCTATAATAAAATCGTACACCGGGGTTGTCTTTATAATTTCTGATTTGCCTGAAAGCTTGCTAAACAGAAAACAAACATCGCTGAAATAGTAAGCCAACTATTGGTCTAAAATAACTATTTTTCGCCAAGGTAGGGAATCTAAACTTTTGGACCTCCCCGTGTTATTCAAATTGAAAGTCTTTAATGGGAACAATAAAAAAAAGTGACGTCAGCGGAAGGCAGAGTTTCACCCTTTGGAGTGTAGACTTTGTTCCCAACTAATTACACGCAGTATCATAATGTCAAATAATTCTTTAGTAGCTCGCGGTAGTACCCGCGCAGCAGAGCGAAACAAATGCTCGGCATAGTCAATGTTTAGACTGCCCGCTCGACCTGCAAGCACGCCTTCCATCTCGCATCACGACACTGAAAAACGCAGGTACATTTGAATTTCGGCTTTCGGCATCGTTTTCACTTGCCGATTTCACAATAACTATCCAGAATTTCGCGATACTAAATAGCATACCAGAAAGGGTAAAGGCAGGTGATTCTAAATACTATATAGTTAGTTGGGGTAACTGAAAAAATCTCCGGAGTAGCCCTTTAAATGCAGGATAAATTCGGTCACCGGCGTGGAAGCAAAGATTTTCTATGACGTAGGAACGGGAGGGGCTGAAGCATGTGGCGTGAGAGAGCTCGCGGAGAGGAGATGTGTGGAGAGGGCAAGAAAGAGAGGGGAAGAAACATGTAGCGTAGAAAGTGCGCGCGGAACGAGAAGGAGTTGAAAGGGCGAAAAATAGTCTCCTTTTTCTTGGTGACGCAGAAATATCAGCAAAATGGCTTTGTATCCGGGCTGTGCTGAATGGAAGCGCGCGCAGCGTTACAAAGAGACAATGGTGTGACGCAACCGGTTTTCACACAAAACCCAGCCCTATGCACCACCTGAACTTAGGGCACCACCCATCCCTGGTACTAAAAGAATGAGGGTGATCCTGCTCTATGCACCACCCGAACTAAGAGCATCCCACACTCTATAAAGATACTGCATTTCAACTCGTTTGGAAGAATGACGTAACATGCAGACAATTCTTAATTTTACCCTTCTCACGTTATAAGGAATATTTCAGATTCTTCTCAGCAGGGTGATTCCCGGTTAGTTCATGCAATGATGCTTTAAGTCATATTTTTATATTTCTGCAAAAAAACACGTATATATATATATATATATATATATATATATATATATATATATATATATATATATATATATATATATATTGTTTTTTTTCAGAAAAAAAAAATAAATCGCATGAACAACTGAATATGAACTATATATATATATATATATATATATATAGCATGAACTATATATATATATATATATATATATATATATATATATAAGCCGTACCCTTGGAAGGAATTCTGCAATATTGATACCGGAGGTAGTTTTTTCGCAAGTACACAAAATTGATAAACATTAGGCATTAAAAATGTCAATATTTCACATGATACACTGCATTACCCTTAATTTCTTGAAACATCACATGGTGTGTTTTTATTTTTCGTTTATTATACAGACGTTTCTCAGAACGCGCAGAAAAGGTTAATAAATTACGTTGCAAATTGATATGAACAATAAATTATCAAAAAACATCACTAAAGCCTAATTTAAACACACATGCACAAATGATTTTATTGAAGAACTTTCGTAATTAGTAAACGATACCAAAAGGTGTATAGTTACATAGAGCTCACAGCGATATAAGTGTAGTTCTATACCGTTTGCGTTTTTATGCTTATAAGGAAATCCAGCTGATGTCCAAAATGTGTTGTAATTGCGCGTAAAAATTAAAAAAAGCATTTTTCTTAAAAAGTTGTAACCTATTATCAATAAGGTGTACTAAGTTGTGAAATGAAAATATTGAGTAATAAGAAACGAGAAAAACGATATCAACCCTTGCCTAAAGATGAGCCGACTTCTCTCCGTTATAAGGGCTTTGCTGCAGAACGACTGCCCCAAGGATGAGTCTTCCGGAAGCAACAGAGTAAAAAAAGCACATTACAACCATAGGCAGTCGGACAAGATGCTGATTCCTATTCATAGCATAGCTTTAGTTTTGCGGTTTCTTTTTCCCTCCCTTTTTCCCTTCTTTTTTTTCGCCCGTAATCAAGGACGATGTATGGATTTCGTGCTCGCGTTGCCTTGTCTTCGCCGATCCTCGCTACCCGACGCCGTGCTGCAATACATCGTTTCACCTTACGTTGGCTTGCAGCGGGCCCTAGGAGCTATCTCAGCCAGTTCAGCGCGTTGAATGTGTCGTCAGTTCGCTCCCGAAGGGCTGCCGTAAGATCCCTGACACTCACCCGTTGGCTCCGATAGCCCTTATCGTCCGCTGCAGTTCATCGTACGACAAGACGGAGTATGAACAGTTGGTGGACCTTCACCGTCCACTTGCGTGTTTGCATGCGAGCGTCTGCGGACGCCACTAGACGACGCAAATAAGTTTTAAAAACAAGTCCGAGCACGAGGTGTGTGCATAGATATAAAAAGTATTTTTTTGGGTGGCATCTCACAGCAGAATCAAATACACCCAGGACGGTACTGCCACGAAGAAAATACTCTTTCTCCGTTGAGGAAGATTCTTATATTGTTGAACAACTGTTTATTTAAGGGATATCTGATAAGCTCTTTAGCAATTGATTTGGACAATTCTTCAATTAGCATGGGGGGGGGGATACTACTAACTTCTGGCGACTCTCCCAGCCGTCTTCCTCGGCCAAAGTTTCAGCAGGTGCCCCGGCCACAGCCACACTCGATGAATAAGGATCCACACAAAGCCGGGCGAGCCGAAGTCCTCCACTGCCGTAAGGGGTCCCAAGTTTGTTAGCTAGCGGGCAGAACACTCACTAGCCGATGGGTGTCGGACGTACAGGCTGGCCTCCAGAGGCAGGGTGGTGTTCACGGCATTGCACCCGGGCGCCGGACCTCATTGCTGGGGGAGGGGGGGAGGGTCGTTTAAAAGAGAAGTCAAAACCTGGACTGGGTCAAGAGGTGTGGCCTCTGGCAGCTACTTATACTGGGTTTAGCAGAATTGCGGAGCCATCCAGTCAACCAATCCCAGAGGGTTTTGTTTGCACCAGTCAAGAAGCTCGGAGCCCAAAGCTAACATGAGCATGCCAAAAGAAGCACCTACACAACACAAAACACATATAGAACAAAGTTCACAAGATCAGTAAACCAAGACAAAGCACTTACGAAGGCTGGATCACAAGACCAGGCGCGTACACGGAAAGTCAGTAACTCAAAGGAAGTACGGGAGTGCATCATAAACAAAACAGCTCTATGTAACACCAAAAGCATGTGGAAACTATTCCGAAATTCCCTGAACCTGGCTCTTTTCGATTAACCGCTGCCGACGACCAGAGCTTCAGGCATAACGGTCTGTGGACCAGGGGGTCATAAACAAGGTAAAGAAAGACACCGACCGCGTCACTTGACGCCTCGAGCGGGGGGTCTTTGTGAACTACTTGGAGAGAGAGACTTCAGCCGCCTTGCGGATGCGACCAGCGGCCGACCACACTGAGGAACCCGTGGACGGTCCCCAAAACAAAGTAAAACTAAAACAACACAGCCGTGAAGGCATAACTTCGCGACACCTCCAGTCCAACGAAAAAGAGGGACGCCACTCTTCAAGTACACGTATAAAGTTATGAATCCCTTATATTAAAATCGGCGAACACCCGCCGCCATAAACGTAACATTTAAATGTTAATGGGTCACATCAACCAAAGTCAACTCCGATTACAACTTGCGTGGTATCAGAAATTCACAAAAACAACCTACACGACAGAAAACGTACAAAGCATTCAAACATCAAAACACCAATGTCGTTGTTGCACTGCAGGCAAAACATCCTCTTTAGACGCTATCCGCATAACATCGGTGACAAAAAAACTTTATGAATGGTGAATATAAAACATACAGGATAAGCAATCATACGGCGGACACAGGTACATGATTTGACAAGTTGTGGTCCGCAGTCCATTAGGATCATCGCACGAAAGAGTTCATCAGAATTCCGCAGTGCAGTAGATAATGTTTAAATACGCACGGATAACTTCCTTTTTTCGCTCGGGATACAAAGTATAGAGATTTCTGTAGATATTTCTTTGAGGTTTGGATAGCTGTCGTAAATTACGTAAAACCACTGGCCATATCTTAGTTACTGTCGATCTCTTTTATGCAGTTTTTTTTTTGTGATGTCTCGCACGCAGTGAACATTGCGGCGATCCGCCGTAGGGACATGACTGGATCTGTCACCCAACGAAAACGACGCGAGAAAAAAGAGCAAATTTTGTTTCTCATCATCACTGCTTAAAACAAAAGCCACTTACACTGGCTCGAAAATTTAACACTTTTGGTTTATGAAATCTTCCATCCTTTTACTGACTCGTGCACTCAACATCGGGGTAGTTCGCCGTAGAGATCTGATTGGACTTGGTCCCACCAACATAAGGGTCACGTGCAAAGGGGGTATTCGACGAGCAGATACATAACCTATACTGAAACTAGAGTTCAGGAATTAGAGGTGCTAGACGAAACATTGACGGTGCGCAGTTTAGCTCGGCTTATATTCCTATATATATACTTTTAGAGGAGACAACCAGAGGAGTACACCTAAAAGAAAGCGAGAATTGTTCAGAGTAAAACAATAAAGTTGTGCGAAATTTGACGGACAGTGGTCGAATGTAACGGAGGGTCAATCAATCAGCAGTGAAAAGTTCTTGAAGCAAGCACGGTGCTTCACGACGTACGGGCAAAAATTTAGAAGCGGGCGGGTAGTTCTCACTCTGTTCGGGGACACTGATTTTCGGGGCTGAGGTTCTTTCATTAAGATGAGTTCCGCTGGTGAGGATCGTCAGAGCAAGGAGGACGAGGATGTTTGCCATGGCGACGCGTCGCTGAGTTGGCGTAAACTTCACAAATGTCATGGTGGAGCCGGCCAGGATGAGGCACTGCTTGAGTTCGCGACTGCGTCCGCAGGGTGTCGTTGGCGACTCCGCATCCTGCTGCTTGAGGACGGGCAAACTATAGTCGGTTACAAGTTAAGAAGGTAGGAGAAGCTCCTCCCACAAGCGTGATGCGCCGGTTTCAAATCCCTCCGCAGTCGAAAGAAGAGTTCACTGGAAAAGCTCCTTGTTCTGCTTCAATGGATAGATATTGGCCACAGAGTGGTGGCAACTTGTCTTCGATCCCCCTTTTTAAGAAAGCGACCTTTGTATTCATCGGGGGGGGGGAGGGGGGGGAACCGAGCCCCTGAAAGCAGCCTTTGCATTCATCGGAGGGGGGACCTAATCCCCGCAAGTCGTATTTGTTCCCATCGGAGGGGAAGACTCTAATCTCCTCGTGGCTTCCACAATACTAAGTCAGAGTCGAAAGATAAAGGAAATATGTACAAAAAGGCAAGACCCTCCTGGCGCGTTGGCCGCGACGTCACGGAAACGATGGGACGCTATTGGATGCGGAGGTGGCGGAGGGATATATGATTCCCTTTGAGGGGCATTTGCCGCTACCTTCTTGACTTGTAACCTACTATAGCGATTGTAGCATTCGGTCTTACCCTGCAGCTCTCACATCTTTTGTCACGGTGAAAATAGCCTCTTACTCCGTTGATGAAGATTCTTATATTGATGAACAACTGTTTATTTAAGGGATATATGTGACACTCTTTTGCAACAGATATTGGCAATTCGTTGACACATGTTGGGGGAATACTCCTAACTTCTGGTGACTTCCCCTGCCGTCCTCCTCGACCACACCTTCAGGGGGTGCCTCGACCACAGCCAAGCTCGACACACGAGGATCCACACAAAGGCGGGCGAACCGAACTCTTCCACAGCCGTAAGGGGTCCAGGTTTGCGAGCTAGTAGGCGGAAGACTCTTCTGTGCATGCCTCTCGCAACTGCTTATAGTGGGTTTAGCAGTACTCTGGAGTCATCAAGGTAATCAATCCCGGAGGGTTTTCTTAGCACCAGTCTAAAGGTTCGGAGCCCAAAGCAAACATGAGCATGCCAAAACGAGCGCATAGAAAACTCAAAACACATTTCGAACGAAGTTTACAAGATCAGCAGAAACAACACAAACCACGTACGAAGGCATGATCAGAAGTACAGGCGCGTACACGAAAATTTATTAACCAAGAGGAAGTACGGAAGTACATAATAAACAAAACAGCTCTATGTATCACCAAAAGCAAGCCCCACTCAGCACCTTGGAAGCCATTCCAAAATTCCCTGAACCTGGCTCTTTTGGTTAACCACTGCCGACGACCAGAGCTTCAGGCAGAACGGTCCGCGGAACAAGGGGCCATCAACATGTCAAAGAAAGACACTGACAGTGCCATTTGACAACAGTCTTGGGCAGTAAGTAGTTACTAGTAACGCGTTACCGGTAACTAGTTACTTTTTGCGTGTGAAAAGAACTTGTAACTGTAAAAGAGTTCCTATTTTTCGAAAGTAACTGTAAAAAGTGACGTCGTTACAGTTACTTCTCAGATTTATGTGCAAAAATATTGCAAACACGACCACCAAATCGTCTCCCAACTTGTGAGAGTCCTATGTGCTGGTACAAGAAGGACACTGCAAAAACTGCTGCAGAAAACGTCTGGAGCAGGAGGGAAAAAATAAAAATATAAAGAAGCTACTTTTTGGGTGACCCTACTTGACCAAGCTGGTCCCGCCAATTGGGAGGATGGGGACGTTTGTGTCTCAACCAGCTGTGTGTGGTACATCGCCCACAGCATACGCAGATGTAACAAAGCACGGCATCTCTAAAACGTTTTTCTTTTTATCGCCCAGCGGAGGGAGCAAGTGCATTTTGCAGATTACTGTTTTTGGTGATTGTCGTCCAAAACGCCCGCATGCTTACGGCACAACCCATTAGCCGAAGCTCGTCTTCTTGCCGCCAGGCATGCGTTTTCCTTCCCCTCTAATTTGAATCGTCCAACTCCCAGGGCACTCTTGCGGGGTCTCGACTCTAGTCCCATTTTCTCTCCCTCCGTTTTTTGCAACCCAATTACCAGCCTTGCCTCCCGTCACCCACTTGTCGTTTTTCTTGGGTCCTGTCAGTTGAGAAAGAGTTTTCGCTCGAAACTTCTGTGTCGTTTTGCTTGCTTTTGTGTTTTCTTGAAATTGAAAGACTGCCCTAGCCGGGACCAGGGGCTCTTGGCATTAGTTGATTTATAGATATTCACGTCGCGGGCTCTCCGGGTGGTCTCTTCTATTTCGTGTGGTGACATGGAGGAGCACAAACGTGTTCGATCTGGTTAGAAAGTGGCGGAGAAAAGATATCAACAGCCGTTTAGAACTCTAAACGCACTGGTCGTTTCTACCTCGATCAGTGCTTATTTTGATGGAAGAATGTCGCCGCAACACTGGTCTCCAAGTTTTCAATTTTATTTGCGATTTCATTTACCCATAATGTACAGACATATTTTATCATAAATGTCCAGGAGATTCCTGATAATTCAATATGTTAATTCCCCCAAAAATGTAACACAAGTACTGCATTCTTTGCTTCAGTAGCGTCATTGGCATACACAATTGCTCAAGTCCTTCGGCATGCATTTCCCATTCATATCTGGTTTCTTTGAAAAAAGGAGACCAAGCTCAAAGTGTTTTTCCTGGTAGTCATGCATCAGGTTGAATCTACGCAGGCAAGCGCGTTCTCTTTTATTTATGACCGCAGTTGTCTTTCGCAGCAGACAAACGTTTGCGTCACCATGTTGCAGTGATAATGGATGTCATTGCTAAATTGTGCAACAAAGTATAAAAAGGAACGTACTATGATATTTAACATGATTACCCCCTTATTTGTCGCTGCAAGCAATTCTTCAGTTCAACTTTGTGACATACACGACACCCGTCTAGGAAAAGGTACTTTAGGTGAGAAATAAAGAAAATTCGTAACAACGTTTGTACTTAATTTTCGATAGTTTCTGCACACAACCACCTCTAGTTTCTGTTAAAACTTGAACGTTGATGCGTTTTTTATGTTGAGGCACAAATGTTTCGGTAACATTCATAAATGTCTGCCCTTGAAAGCTATAGCCAACACTTTTGTCCTTCAATATTAACTGATTTTTCTACTTAGGTGTACTGTAACAATTTGTAGTAGTTATTCCGCACTTTTATGGGTATATTCGGCAAGATCATACGTGGTAAAGCGTCGATTTTTCAAAATGTTTTTATCGGTTTCTTTATCCTCTCTAACAAGACAGATCCTTCTGCACCACAATGTTTTCACGAACGCTTTGCCACCCTCATGAGGCACTAGAACTCGATTCCGCACAATGTCTACGCTCATATGGTTAAGCGTTTGAATTTTCAAAATCTGTCGATATTATATTATTTTAAAATCTGGATGAGCAAGTCTTTTTCGCAATAAAATATATTGTGGTGGTGCGGCCGACAGCTGCCACGTTCCTCCCCACCAACACGTCCCACAGACAGCATTCTCGAAAGACCCCGCGCGCAGCGGGGCCGATACTCTACCTGCCGTTTGCGAACACTGCATGCCCTCCCTTCAGCCAACGGACCAGACAACTCGGGACCAGCGGCCAAGAGAGACGCCGACATTGCGCCTTCATCGATATTCTAAATTTGGTCATGTAACTTTAGTTCATATAAGTTATATATTTTAGTAGAACACACGTCACTACAGTGGTGACATCTGCAGTGTTATGACCGACCGACCTTCAGAGTCGATACGTCATTCTACTCACTCAAACAGTATAAATGCAATGCATAAGCAGCTACATTATTAGGTCTCAGAATGGCATCAGACTGTGACCACTTGACGAGAAAATACAACCGCGCATGCGCGATTAATAAGTGAGTAGTCGCGGAACTCATACTAAGGAAGGTTTAATTTTACAATATTTTTTTATTTCCCTTTATTTTTACAAAGAAAAGGAGGACTGCAACGACTGAAAGTTGCTGTTGCAGCTTGACGAGGTCCTGAAGTGCGGCACACTTCGGCGAGAAAACATCATTTCACAAAAAACGCACCAAACTAAAAAATCACTTTTTCAAGTGATTGCACTCAGTCCTGAAAAATTTAATTCACTACTCATACATGATTAACTTAAGGCCACGCATGTCACCAATGTAGTGACGTGTGTCTTAATACATAAATATATAAATAAACCCTGCTATGTATAAAAAGGTATGTACCTTCTGGACTGGGACTAGTCTTTATTTTAACACCGACCAATATGCATATATTTTTATATTATTATTGCTTTGTTTTTTGCTGACGATGTGTTGTGAAGTCTTTCTCTTCACTCTGACGTTCTGGAGTTCTGCTGTTTTAATAATACTTCATTTCTCGTGTGTTTGTTTTATCGGCAGGTGGCATTTTTAGTTCTACGCCGCTTATCGTGGCTATCCAGAGCATTACACTCAGCTAGAATGTTGTGTTCTTCTTTTAACCGCCAACTCCTTATATGGCTAATAAGTTGGGACATTACATAAGAAGATATTGCATTCTTTTTTATGTTCAGTATGCTACTATTTAATATCCACATTAAGAGCCGCCTTTGTGGTCATCATTCTAGTAATTCGACATGTTCTGAGGATACAACGGTTTATTGACGACTTAGATGCTAATTTCTCCCGTAACATCAATGAACGCCCCGGTTATATTACTGCTCTTGGGGCTCAAAATCAACGCAATCGTTTCAGATATTTCTTCCGGCTTCGAAGTAGGCCGCGTGGGATTGACGTTCACAACCCGGTTTTGTACAACTTCTGGTGGAGACTGAGAAACCCTAGAGGAATCGGTGAGCCCGGGCAGGATCGCGTTAACCCGTATTCCCTTGGTCGACAGCTCCAAAGCCACAGACTTGGTGAAGGCCAGAACTGCGCCCTTTGAAGCCGCGTAAGCGGAAAGTCCCGCAGCTCCATCTCTGCCGAAGATGCTCGCGATGTTCACAATGGCACCGTCGCTCACGTTTTGAGCCAGCATGGACTTGACCGCTTCCCGTGTAACGAGGAACGTGGCCTGCAATTGAATTCGTATACTTAGAAGCCTGGACATAGTCAATGTGTTTCTCGCCAGTAGTATATACGCGCGGAAAACAAATGCGCCATGCACCACCCGACTTGTGAGAGACTTAAAAATGCATGACCAAACTTGCTCCTCCCAAAAACATTACTAAACACTACGTATTATTTCCATAAACGGTAATAAACTTAGCGTACAGTGCGATATATAAACCTCACTATGTATAAAAGGCAGACATAAATGGTACACAAACAAAGCCATGCGAAAGTTGCGCCAGCCGCCAAATTTGGCAGACATGGGTCACCATGTTCAGCGTACTTACGTCCGGCACAATATAATGGACACTAACGTGACGTGAACGTGGCCACGTCACGTGACCACTCAATAACGTAGTCTACCTTCAAGAGGCTTGTCAGAAATTACCAAAACAAGTTGCAAGCTTTTTGTTTTGTTTTTAAATCGATTAGGTTTTAAATTGTTAGCTTTCTTAAGATCTCAGGCCACTTTGAGTCATGTTTCTGGCCGTTTATATTCCCCGCTAAATTTAGCGAGAAAAATAACGTCCCATAACTTTAATGAGTTCCGCGCTAGATTTAGCGGAGAAAATTGACCTCAACACCTATTCAGTTTCCTCGCTAAATTTAGTGGGGAAAATGACGTCACATGACTTCATGCCACGTGACCTACACACAAACTCAGGTTCCCCGCTAACTTGAGCGGAAAAGTTGACGCCACTTGACCTGAACACCCATCCAGTACCCCTCTAAATCGAGCGGTGAAAATGACGTCACTTGACTTCATGTCACGTGACCTATTCACAAATTAATTTTCCCGCAAAATTTAGCGGGCAAAATTAGGTCCCATGATGTCGAGTTACCTATCCAGAAATTCAGCTTCCCCGCTCAATTTAGCATGAAAATTTATGTCACATTACTTGATGTCACGTGGCCTCAACACCAATTCAACTTCCCCGCATAATTCAGCGGGGAAAATGATGCCACGTGGCTTGATGTCACGTGACCTGCAGAGAAATTCAGTTTACCCGCTAAATTTAGCAGGAAAATTGAAACATGACCTTTCGCGGCTCTTTTCAATTATGCACGCATCTAATCGCATAATCAAACACCAACATAGTGCGTTCCGTCCGCCCGAATGTTTTCGCTATTAATTTTTTCCAGATGACACTACAGGATTACATGTACATTTCCTTTTGAAATCTGGTTTTCGTTCATATGGCCCACCTGACTGATAGTTGGCACGCTTACTGAATCGGGTGTCTGTTCCAAGTGTTTTTTAGGTCACGTCTCTGATCTTAACAATAAGTTGAACAACTCATCTAAAACAGCTGCAGAGAATGAAATGAATATTTGTCGTGTGACTCACTTTTAGGTTCGTTGCGATTACGTCGTCAAATGTGGCGTCGCTGATCAAGCCCAGGGTGTGGACTTCTGCCGGATCTCCGCGCTGTTGACCACGAGACTGAGCTTCTTTCCGGGGAAAGCAGTTTTGATTTCTTTGAAGAGAGATTCTACGTCGCCGGATATTCGAAGATCACTGTAGATCCCCATGTGACCACAGTCCTTGATTGCTGCGAAGGAAAACGCAGTAAAAGAATTACTTTGTTAAAATAAAAACGCGGGCGCATAGGTAATATTTCGTGTTTCCATAACTTATGAATTATTTTCATTGCACATGTTCTATCAAAAGATGTCTGTTTAGTCTGGACTAAATAGTGAGCCATGACCATAATGACGCTACACTAATAGTAAAGTACGTGTGCATAGCGTTTTGTGAATTTACACGAAATAGATCGGGTCTTAGCTATTCGACAGTTATCTGCTAGTCTTTTTTGTAAAACTTTACTGAATAGTTAATACAGAATGAACTAAATAGTATCAACGCAGGACTTTATAATTTTGATGTAGTATGTGTTTTTTTTCATTCTTAAAGTTTTGCTGTCCTTATCCAAATGAGAGGTAGGGATTTGTGTACCTGAATTTGCTTCAATTGTTTTCTAGACTTCACTTCCTTTTCCCGCCATTTTCATTTTACTTTTGTTTTTGATTTGAAGTGATCTTTTTCTCAAGCACAATAACGTGAAACCTCTCTGTCAACACATGTACCAGTTATAAAATAGGCATGTAAGGCGTTCTTTTGTTATTATTAGCATGTCAAAACAATCTTTGAAAGATAATTACATAGTAAAATGATATCAATTCATATATGCAACAATATTATTTTGGGCGCTAAAGAAAACAAGGAATTGCTTGTGAATGAAACACTCCCCCCATGGATGACCACAATGAGCATCGAAAATATAAAAAATTCCAAATAAGATTATACATATTTAGCTACGCCAAACACTACTCAAAACATAAGTTTCAAAAGTAAATTTTCCTTGCACGTAACTCAAAACCCCCACCCCTCAAAAAAAAAAGAAACAAACAAACACGGATTTGGAGTGTGGAAGGAAGTACAAGAAATTACGACATTTCTAAATGAAAGGGGCCATAAAGAAGACAACGACATAGCAGTAGTATACAGGGGTACTAGGGGTTGACCGCTTTAGGGATCTAGTTGGCACGTTAAAGCGGTAACGCAAAGAAAAAATGAGTATTTTTAAACAGCCTAATTGGGATAAACATGTCACAAAACAATTTTTCCGACAAAAACAAATGTTTTTACAGCAATATTTATAGCGCGAGACTGATTTTAGTTTGCGGCTATTTCATCCGTTTAAAATCACGCGCCACAAAGATGGTATTACAAGTCACGTAGTGGCTGCTATACGTCACGGATTGACGTATGATAGCCACTCGCGCGCGTCGAAAGAGCGCGAGTTTCAAATGTAGACAAATTATTACTCCGACTAAATTACGTCTTGTGGCGTAAATATTGATAAAAAAATTTGTTTCTTCGCGGAAGATTTGTTTTTGTGACATGATTGTCCCATATAGGCTGTTTAAAAAAACACTTGTCTTCCTTTGCAGTTACCAATTACGACCCTTAGCACATTACGTACTGACGTAAAAGATGTGTGCTGATGGACAGTGCGTAAGACTTGCAATTTTATTGTTGTCAATACTGTTAATGAATAAAGTATAGTTATAATATTGGTAACGGTTTGTTACTTGCTTTTAGAGATTTAAAAGGAACTAAAAATTACCAATCTCCAAATTAGGAACATTGAAGCAAGGACTTCGTTAACTGAGGTATGTAGGGTGTATTATTTTTAACTCAAACAGATTTATTTCAGAAAAGCCGTGAAAGTTAGACTAATGCAATTTCTGCCGCTGATTATTTTATGGCTAGAGGGACTATTATAAGGAGCAAATCGTCACAGTAAATCAAATATTTACACTTAACGTTTGAATTAACTTTTTGATTTGCGATACTAAACATGCGAAACCAATTATAAACTTTGGGAGCGTCATATGAAACACTAAGTCAGTCAATATTTAACAGATTAGAAGAACGTGATAAGCGCTGGGGCGTGCTAAAATCTCCACTTGGGCGGCAGGCGAAACACTGCCAGTCATAAAATGCGTCTGAAAAGATTATCATACGGCGTTTACGAACCGCCGGCGTTGCGCGTGTTGTACGAGTGGAAACTTGAGCGCACCCCAGCTCTTACCACATAGTTATTATTTATTTATTGACTGACGACGTCAATCAAATCTTTGACTAACTCTATGTTTATTTTCAATAATTAAGTAAGTTATTTAACAGATTTTGGATACTTACCCGACTTATTGTGACGTTTATTCATTTATATTATATCCCCCTGGCCGTATAATTCGCCCAAATAGACCACATTAGAGCACCTTTCACGACAATTTTGAGATAAATAAGTTTGGATTAAAATGAAGAACCTTCTGTAACTGACGGCCGACATGTCATCTAGATGCAAAAAAAACACTTTTAAATGTTGGGAAGAACACAATTTCTAATCACACTTCTCGTGCTAACCTTTCCGACAAACCAGCTCAAAGCCTCGAGTAAATGGTGCTCTATAAACAACACAAGCTGACCCTCTAAGATACTCTCAAGAAACGTCTTGCGAGCGTGTATGTGCCAACATGTATGGCAATCATTGCACTATACACCAATGCTGCTATCAGAAAATGTCCGAGACAAATAAGTGTGGTGCTCAAATTAGAAGAAAGTGATCAAGTATAGTGAGCATGAGTTAAAATACCACCAAGAGCCGCGCAGAATTCTGCTTTATAAATGAAGTTCCATATCCATCGCATAAATGTTAGCGTCAATTTCACAGGTAATTTGAACTGGCTGACGTAATATACATCAAAAGGGCCGGAAGAGTGTTCAAAGTCAAGTATTTTTCGCCGAAACAAGAGTGTCAGAAAATGCACACCAACCTCGTAGCATTCTGATGGTTTCTTCACCACCTGTAATATTTCTGTCGGCGACGAAGACGGTCACTCCTTCACGAGCCAGCACTCTGGCTACGCTACGGCCGATGCCGCTTGCTCCACCGGTGACGAGAGCTAGCCGACCGCCGAGTTGTAAGGAAGAGGAAGTTTCATTGCGATCTCTGGGACTACTGTCTTTACCTACAGCTTCGGACGTGGGCAGCTTCCATGAAAGGCTACAGCAAAGCACAAAGCAGAAACCTATTCGGGAAATGATAGACATTATGGCAAATGTCTAAGTACTCTCTAAAAAAGTAGAATAGACGTGAGAACTGTTTGCTCTGAAGAACGTCGCGAGCAGCCCGGCTTTTATATATGTGAGTGGCCTCAAGATCGATGCAAGGGAGACAGTATTATGGAATTTCAGTAGACGTTGAGATGCTAGGGTCACGAAAATAAAGAAATCGCTGTTAATGCTACAGTAACCTCGGTCACTGCCATCGCTGATATCGGCTACAATTCTTGACTGCACAAAGAGGCACTCTGTTAATCTCCATACGCATCCCTCGATTAAAGCTTAGTCGTGCTAGATTTCGTAACGATAAAGTGAAAAAAAAAAAACTCTTGACCTCATTCTTTTTTTGATGTATCATTAGTGCACTATCTATGCGCGGCCGCCTCTTGTAGTTTAGATAGGGCTGAAATCGTCTTACTGGGGCCTTTGTCCAGTCGTGCGACTCGTGCAAGCTACTTTTATCTGACGGTGCGAGACTGTAAGGGGGCATTGGCTCTCCGGGAGGAAATTGCGAATCGCAGTGGCAGCCAGGTCAAGTAGAAAAGATGCCCACATCGAGTGTCGTCGGTGATGCTCTGTTTTAATGTCATTGCCTCTAGCCTTTGAGAACCCTATTGACTTCGCGGTCACTGTAATGCCGCAGACGTTTCTGTCAAAAAGAAGATAGAAATATAAATTAGTTTTTGGGAATTCTGCTACACAAGGAAATCGAGCACACGTAAGGAATGGCGTTATTGGTTTAAAGCTGCAGAGGAGCAATTTCGACAAGTGCAGTATGACACTTACTCTGGTCTCTATAGCGTGCACCAGCTAGCTGTGATCACACCTCGGCATACCAGTACGCCGTACATTTGAATCTACGGTAGGGGTTGCATCCAGGAGGTGCTTGCGTGAGACTCACGCAACAAACTTTTAAAGCAGAAAATGCGTTTTAACGCTTTTAACCTAAATCTTTTAACCCCCCCCCCCCACCAAAAAAAGAAATTTTTATGTTCGTTTGTTTCTTTTTGTCCGTGCATTTCCCGCTCAATTTGGCGGGAAAATTAGATTTCACGTGGCCTATACGCGAATTCGGTTTCTCGCGCTAAATTTAGCGGAAAATATAATGTCACGTGACGCGTCACGGGACCTACAGACCAATTCAGTTTCCCTGCTATATTTAGCAGAAAAATTGACGTCACATGAACTATAAAACCAATTTAGTTTCCCGCTAAATTTAGCGGGAAAATTAATGTCTTATGACCAATACACCAACCTAGTTTTCCCGCTAAATTGGGCGGAAAAACTGATGTCGCGTGACCTATACACCGATTCTGTTTCCCCGCTAAATTTGGCGGGAAAGTTCATTTCACGTGACCCTATACACCAAGTCAGCTTCGCTGCTAGATTTGCCGGAGAAGTGATGTCAAGTAAGCTATTCAGCAATTAAACTTCCCCTCTAAATTGGTCGGAAAATTGATGTCACGTGACATATGCACCAATTCAATTTTGGGGAGAAAATTTTGTTGGAAAACTGAGGTTCACGTGACCGGACGTCACGGGACCTCTACACCAATTCAGTTTCCCCGCTAAATTTGGCGAAAAAGTTGATGTCACGTGACCCGAATACACCAATTCAGTTTCCTGCTCGATTTGCCGGAGAAGTGACGTCATATAACTTTTCAGCGATTAAACTTCCCACGCTTAATTGGGAGCAAAACTGATGTCTCGTGACCTAGCACCAATTCGGTTTTTAGGGAAAATTTTGTTGAAAATTGATGTTACGTGACCGGACGTCACGGGACCTTACCACCAATTCAGTTTCCCCACGCTAAATTTGCTGGCGATAAAGTTGATGTCACGTGACCCGACTACACCAATTCAGTTTCCCTGCTCGATTTGCCGGAGAAGTGATGTCATGTAAACTTTTCAGCGATTAAACTTCCCGCTTAATTGGGAGCAAAACTGATGTCTCGTGACCTATGCACCAATTCGGTTTTGGGGAAAATTCTGTTGACAAACTGATGTTACGTGACCGGACGTCACGGGACCTCTACACCAACTCAGTTTCCCCGCTAAATTTGGCGAAAAAGTTGATGTCACGTGACCCAATACACCAATTCAGTTTCCTGCTCGATTTGCCGGAGAAGTGATGTCACGTAAACTTTTCAGCGAATTCAAACTTCCCGCTTAATTGGGAGCAAAAACTGATGTCTCGTGACCTATGCACTAATTCGGTTTCAGAAAATTCAGTTGGAAAATTGATGTTACGTAGACCGGACGTCACGGGACCTCTATCACCAATTCAGTTTCCCCGCTAAATTTGGCGAAATAGTTGATGTCACGTGACCCAATACACCAATTCAGTTTCCCTGCTCGATTTGCCGGAGAAGTGATGTCATGTAAACTTTCAGACGATTAAACTTCCCCGCTTAATTGGGAGCAAAAACTGATGTCTCGTGACCTATGCACCAATTCGGTTTTGGGGAAAATTTTGTTGGAAAATTGATGTTACGTGACCGGACGTCACGGGACCTCTACACCAATTCAGTTTCCCCGCTAAATTTGGCGGGAAAGTTGATGTCACGTGACCCAATACACCAATTCAGTTTCCCTGCTCGATTTGCCGGAGAAGTGATGTCATGTAAACTTTTCAGCGATTAAACTTCCCCGCTAATTGGGAGCAAAAACTGATGTCTCGTGACCTATGCACCAATTCGGTTTTTGGGAAAATTTTGTTGGAAAATTGATGTTACTGATGACCGACGTCACGGGACCTCTACACCAATTCAGTTTCCCCGCTAAATTTGGCGGAAAAGTTGATATCCCGTGACCTAATCCACCAATTCAGTTTCCCTGCTAGATTTGCCGGAGAAGTGATGTCATGTAATACTTTTCAGCGATTAAACTTCCCCGCTAAATTGGGAGGCAAAAACTGATGTCTCGTGACATATGCACCAATTCGGTTTTTGGGGAAAATTTTGTTGGAAAATTGATGTTACGTGACCGGACGTCACGGGACCTCTACACCAATTCAGTTTCCCGCTAAATTTGGCGAAAAAGTTGATGTCACGTGACCCAATACACCAATTCAGTTTCCCTGCTCGATTTGCCGGAGAAGTGATGTCATGTAAACTTTTCAGCGATTAAACTTCCCCGCTTAATTGGGAGCAGAAACTGATGTCTCGTGACCTATGCACCAATTCGGTTTTTAGGGAAAATTTTGTTGGAAAATTGATGTCACAAGACCGGACGTCACGGGACCTCTACACCAATTCAGTTTCCTCGCTAAATTTGGCGGGAAAGTTGATGTCACGTGACCCTATACACCAATTCAGTTTCCCTGCTAGATTTGCCGGAGAAGTGATGTCATGTAATCTTTTCAGCGATTAAACTTCCCCGCTAAATTGGGAGGAAAACTGATGTCTCGTGACCTATGCACCAATTCGGTTTTTGGGGAAAATTTTGTTGGAAAATTGATGTTACGTGACCGGACGTCACGGGACCTCTACACCAATTCAGTTTCCCCGCTAAATTTGGCGGGAAAGTTGATGTCACGTGACCCTATACACCAAATTCAGTTTCCCTGCTAGATTTGCCGGAGAAGTGATGTCATGTAATCTTTTCAGCGATTAAACTTCCCGCTAAATTGGGAGGAAAAACTGATGTCTCGTGACGTATGCACCAATTCGGTTTTTGCGGAAAATTTTGTTGGAAAATTGATGTTACGTGACCGGACGTCATGGGACCTCTACACCAATTCAGTTTCCCCCTAAATTTGGCGGAAAAGTTGATGTCACGTGACCCTATACACCAATTCAGTTTCCCTGCTAGATTTGCCGGAGAAGTGATGTCATGTAATCTTTTCAGCGATTAAACTTCCCCGCTAAATTGGGAGGAAAACTGATGTCTCGTGACCTATGCACCAATTCGGTTTTTGGGCAAAATTTTGTTGGAAAATTGATGTTACGTGACCGGACGTCATGGGACCTCTACACCAATTCAGTTTCCCCGCTAAATTTGGCGGGAAAGTTGATGTCACGTGACCCTATACACCAATTCAGTTTCCCTATGATTTGCCGGCGAAGTGATGTCATGTAATATTTTCAGCGATTAAACTTCCCCGCTAAATTGGGAGGAAAAACTGATGTCTCGTTACCTATGCACCAATCCGGCTTTTGGGGAAAATTTTGTTAGAAAATTGATGTTACGTGACCGGACGTCACGGGACCTCTACACCAATTCAGTTTCCCCACTAAATTTGGCGGGAAAGTTGATGTCACGTGACCCTATACACCAATTCAGTTTCCCTGCTAGATTTGCCGGAGAAGTGATGTCATGTAATCTTTCAGCGATTAAACTTCCCCGCTAAATTGGGAGGAAAAACTGATGTCTCGTGACCTATGCACCAATTCGGTTTTCGGGAAAATTTTGTTGGAAAATTGATGTTACGTGACCGGACGTCACGGGACCTCTACACCAATTCAGTTTCCCGCTAAATTTGGCGGAAAAGTTGATGTCACGTGACCCTATACACCAATTCAGTTTCCCTGCTAGATTTGCCGGAGAAGTGATGTCATGTAATATTTTCAGCGATTAAACTTCCCCGCAAAATTGGGAGGAAAAACTGATGTCTCGTGACCTATGCACCAATTCGGTTTTCGGGAAAATTTTGTTGGAAAATGTATGTTACGTGACCGGACGTCACGGGACCTCTACAGGAATTCAGTTTCCCCGCTAAATTTTGCGGGAAAGTTGATGTCACGGGACCCTATACACCAATTCAGTTTCCCTGCTAGATTTGCCGGAGAAGTGATGTCATGTAATCTTTCAGCGATTAAACCTCCCCGCTAAATTGGGAAGAAAAACTGATGTCTCGTGACCTATGCACCAATTCAGTTTTTGAGGAAAATTTTGTTGGAAAATTGATGTTATGTGACCGGACGTCATGGGATCTCTACACGAATTCAGTTTCCCCGCTAAATTTGGCGGGAAAGTTGATGTCACGTGACCCTATACACCTATTCACTTTCCCGGCTAGATTTGCCGGAGAAGTGATGCCATTTAATCTTTTCAGTGATTAAACTTCCCCGATAAATTGGGAGGAAAACTGATGTCTGTGACCTATGCACCAATTCGGGTTTCGGGGAAAATTTTGTTGGAAAATTGATGTTACGTGACCGGACGTCACGGGACATCTACACCAATTCAGTTTCCCCGCTAAAATTGGCGGGAAAGATGATGTCACGTGAGCATATACACCAATTCAGTTTCCCTGCTAGATTTGCCGGAGAAGTGATGTCATGTAATTTTCTCAGCGATTAAACTTCCCGCTAAATTTGGAGGAAAAACTGATGTCTCGTTACCTATGCACCAATTAGGTTTTTTGTGAAAATTTTGTTGGAAAATTGATGTTACGTGACCGGACGTCACGTGACCTCTACACCAATTCAGTTTCCCCGCTAAATTTGGCGGGAAAGTTGATGTCATGTGACCCTATACACCAATTCGGCTTTCCCTGCTAGATTTGCCGGAGAAGTGATGTCATGTAATCTTTTCAGCGATTAAACGTCCTCGCTAAATTGGGAGGAAAAACTGATGTCTCGTGACCTATGCACCAATTCGGTTTTTGGGGAAAATTTTGTTGGAAAGTTGATGTTACGTGACCGGACGTCACGGGACCATTACACCAATTCAGTTTCCCCGCTAAATTTGGCGGAAAAGCTGATGTCACGTGACCCTATACACCAATTCAGTTCCCCTGCTAGATTTGCCGGAGAAGTGATGTCATGTAATCTTTTCAGCGATTAAACTTCCCCGCTAAATTGGGAGGAAAAACGGATGTCTCGTGACCTATGCACCAATTCGGTTTTTGGGGAAAATTTTGTTGGAAAATGTTGTCACGTGACCGGACGTCACGGAACCTCTACACCAATTCAGTTTCCCGCTAAATTTGGCGGGAAAGTTGATGTCACGCGACCCTATACACTAATTCAGTTTCGCTGCTAGATTTGCCGGAGAAGTGATGTCACATAACCTATACAGCAATTAAACTTCCCCGCTAAATTGGGAGGAAAAACTGATATCTCGTGACCTATGCACCAATTCAGTTTCCTACTAAACTCCGCGGGGAATTCATGGCACGTAACCTGACGTCACGTGAAGTATACATCAATATAGTTTCTCTACTAAATTTAGCGCTAAAATTGAGAATTCAAAGCCCTACAATGCATTTCATGCGTTTCAGGACTTTGAAGGTAAAGGTCACTGGCAATGTTTTTTGTTTTGTTTTATTATTGTATTTCGAAATATTGTCCGCCTTTCATTAGGGTCATTACAGAAGAGTTTTTTTGTTTCATTTTATGAATTAAAGACTACTCCAGGATCCTTAAACAAGAAAGTGCAGAAGCTCACCTTGACAGAAAAGTATCTTTCTCCAACAGCACTAACCCCCGCCGCTTGAAAAGAAGCCAGAAAATATGAGAAACAAAAATATACAATATTTAATTGTAAAAATGTTTTTATAATTTTAACACAGTGTTGCCAAGGGTACGCAACAATCAGGCATACAAGCGCCCCGAAACGTAAAGTCATATCAACTTCAACATCGAAAAATTACGATATTTTTGTGTTAAAATTGGTAAACAGTTTTATGTCACAGATGAATTGCATCCAGAAATTTGTACAGTCCAAAATTAACACTATATTGTGAAGCTCTCATACGCCAACGTGCGAAGCCGTTAGTTCAAGCAAAATCACGTTATATTTTAAAAGCAATCACTAGATACTGGTTAACGTTCTAATTCAATTATCCAGCAAAACAATACATAAAAACTACTACTAATAAATTTTTTGAAATGTTGTTTTCAAAATAATAATGTTCTAAAACGCTTCGGCAATTGAAGACAAAATAAGGCAGAGATACATTTCTTGATTTTGGTGCAGTCATTTACGTTTTTCTATACACAATTTTACGATTCTTGTATACTCTAGGTGTCTTTAAAGCATTCATAAAGGATATAATTTATCTAATAAATCCTCCCATTTCATTTTCACTTTAAATAAAGTTCAATTTAGACTTCTATAGGTTCTAATTAGGAAACGTTTTAAGTGAGAAATCAAGACAAGTAACAGTATAGCCTTACGCGGATGTAAATACATCATAATTTCCCCACGCCAGTGAGCCACAGAAAAAGCACTCACTCTTTAAGAAGATAATATATTTCATTACCTGGGTCAACCGTAGTGCTTTTAACAATTCGACACTTCTTCTCTGCCTCATATTTTCGTGATGTAGAATACCCGAGAAATTGGTAAAAGCTGGGAAACTTGGTCGAAGAAAAAGGCAGGGGAAAAGAACGTCTCAATTGTGACGTTCTTTTCCCCTGTCCTGTTTTTTCGACCAAGTTTACCAGCTTTTACCACAGTATCGGGTATTCTACCTCATGATCAACTTCCACCAACTCGCCTGCGCACTCCTGTTTTTTTTCACATTTGCGCTTGCCGAAATTAGAGATAAATCAAATTGTCTCCCAGAACGTAACTATACTCGCGAGCACCTATTAGGCGGAAGATGCCTTCCAGCAATGGAATTCGTGTCTTGCGAAACGCGAATTACATGGAGTACTTCCTGCAGGACCCCTGTATTGACTCTAAGTGGAGCCGTCATTACCACCTCAACTGACTTTAGGTGACTGTCGTCATGAAAATATAAAGAAAACACACAATAGCTCTCATCGCATGGGTGGCCGGGAGGTATGAAGTATCAAGCTCAGAGAGTAACTTTTGATTGCCGTGATGAACTAATACATTAAACCAATCCGGTGAACTTCTGGAAATAGACCTGTTTAGAATTCAGTCTGGCAATTTTGATCGATATCATCATCTCCTGTGTGACATCTGTGCCAAACTGATGGATGCCTTCATAAGCCTGGTAACAGGAAGAAGTTAAATATACGGTCAAGCGGAGGCTGCATAAAACAGGTACGTTCAAAACGTATGGGCAGTTCGATGCACGAATTAGACACAACGGCTACGTAAGTATTTATTTAGGAGTATTGTCGAATCAATTTCTTAGGGCAAGTTTGGCTCTAAGCCCTTTAGATTGCGAGAATAAAATCGTGGGGCTTACGAGTCGCTGCTTTAGACTGGTCAGTTTTTACGTTTCCACTATCGAAAGTAAAACAAATAAAGAAAGAATTATGAAGTGATTCAAGAACAAATTCTCCTCTGTCATTTAGGTGCGAAGGTGACGATTCTCACTGAAATACAGTTTTATGACCGTCATTAGATTGCCGACAGTGAAACTGATTTTTGAGCCTCTAGATGGCACAGCATTTTGGAAAGAGTGCATTGACCACATCTAGATCCCCATATCTCGAAGGGCTATTAGTACGAACATTCATATTTTTATTGCTCTTATGTCCGGCATTCTTGGCCAGCCATTATTTAATATTTTGTTATACGGATTGTCTACTTGAACGTGGGATTAAATTGAAACATGGCCCGGCGGTTTCAGGTGTCCAAATTACATTCATGGTCTTCACAACTGATTGCTGTTTTTAGGGCGCACACCTTAGGCGTCCGTTTCCGGGTTGAGCGGTGTCGGTGTAACCACGCTAAATTTAGTGGCAAAGTTGACGGCACGTGACCTCAACACTAATTCAATTCCCTGCTAAATTTAGAGGGGAAATTCAGTTTGTCCGCTAGATTTAGTGGTCAATATCAGTCGCTCCGCTAGATTTAGCGGGAAAATTGACGTCACATGACCTTCACATCACCTCAATTCCCCGCTACGTGGCCTCATCACCAGTTCGATTCCCCACTAAATTTAGCGGAGAAATTCGGTTTTTCCGTTAGATTTGGCGGAAAATTCACTCTCTCTGCTAGATTTAGTGGACAAATTCAGTTTCTCCGCTAGATTTAGCGGGGAAATCGATGTCATGTGACCTCGACACAAACTCAATTTCCAACGGAGAAACTAAGTTTGTTCATCGGTGACGTGACGCCAAGTCATTTGACGTCATTTTCCCCGCTAAATTTAGTAGGGAAACTAATTGGAAAAGGGGGGGAGAGGAGATATGAAGGAGGAGGAGGAAACGACGGGGAGGAGAGGGTACGTAGGAGGAGGAGGAACATTCCCTCCCTACGTCCCCTTCACTCGTCCTCCTCAAAGAGCTCAGCTCTAATTTTGCATTACAGCGATTTGTAAACATCTTTCTTTTTATTTTAATTATTTTTATGTTCGTTGGGGTTTCACTAACGACTGAGGAACAAAATGTTCCTGCAAGCTACTGCTTTAGTGATAGAAACAATGAAAGCTGAAAACAAAGGAAAGCTGAGACGCTCATTAATTTCATTTCATTTAATTTCATTCATCTTTAGGGCGTCCGAAGGACGCATTATATGAGGGGAAATTCAAAACAAGTGACATAGGCTAAAAACAAAGAAGGCAGCTAAACACGGAAAACATGTTCCGGATAGCAGATGCTTTGCGGCCTTTCCTGATTAGTTTTGTTGTTGTTTTTTTGCGGAGTTCCGCGTAGTATAGACTTTTCTGCGCGGCCGTTGACATCTTCAGAGGCGGAACTGCATAGCGTTCAGAGTAGAAGGGCATGGAATTAAATAACATTCAGGGTAAGCGTAACATGATTCTACCCCGAATGCTTCTACTCTACCCATAGCATGCTTCCACCCTACCTTCAGATAAGCTTAATATGCTTTTGTTCATAAGCATAGAAACATCACATCAATAGCTTTCTGAGTAGAAGGGCAAGCCACGACAGCGGGTTTCTTAACAGTGTTAAAGCTAGGGATGACACCGCTCTGATCGATTCGAACTGATATTCATGCATCACTAATATTTGAACTCGTTCACCGTTGTAATATGTTTTGTTCTTTTAGACCCACATTACGAACATGCAAACTGCGTGACTGGGTAGTAGTGTAAGAGAATACCTATGAAAAGTAATGTCTTGCCTGTCTGTCAAGGACTTGTCGCTTTCCGGATGTACTTTTGTTGTCTCTCAGAATGCTGAAATCTAATATTATCGATGTACCTGAATAAATGTTTGTCTGACGGGAGACATTTTCTTAATATTGTGGTGAAGAAAACGATGACGATGGGGCGGTGGAGCGCCTGACCATCCGCCAGCCCCCGCGCGCAAGACTGGGCTTCTATAAAATATCTCATTCTTATTGACTGAGCAGGTATTTGTCATTTGCTGCCAGTCGCACATCATTGTAACATTTGATGGAGGTGTGGAGTAGACCCTACCCAAATGAACCTTGGGAATTCTATTGCTAATTCTCATGGTTCGCACATTATCGTGAACAGCGGTGGGCATTATACTCAAAAAATTGTATCAAAATAAAAATACAAAGAAATTATAAGAAAGTATTTAATTACATAGCATATTACACTTTTCGCGAAAGTATTTAAATACAAAACACAAATACAATGAAGGAGATTTCATCATATTCAAATTATTTTACAAATACTTTTGCGTCCGTACTGTGACATCTTAGTATTAAATTTAACCTGGGGTAAAAAGACCGTGTCCCTATAAAAAGAGTGAAGTCTATATACTATATCAAGCATCAAGTTCTTAAAATCAAAACATCCGACTTGAAAATAGAACTTCTTTGGCAAATCAATGCAGGGTACATTTGGTAAAAAAGTTGTTCATCAGTGCGAGTTTAATTTTAAGGTTTGAATTCAGGAGACACAGCCTTTTGTCACAACCTATTCTAGATTTCACGTCTGTAAAAAAAATTCTTACGAAGAGTTTTATAATGGTATTTTATTGCGACAAACAGTGGTTAAACCTGGATTCGCTTAGCATTTGAAGCATTTGAATTACACAATTCGATGTATTGAAGTGCCATCGACAGATACATTCCCTACCATGTCATTAAATACAAAGTACAAAATATAGAGGCATATTAGATATGTAATTCAAGTACTTTTTCTAAAAAGTACTTGCTGCCCACCCCTGATTGTGACAATAAACTATTTGACGTTTGTGTTTATACAGCCTAAGGTCGGTCTGCGATTTAGTTGCGGCGACACTGGTTTGCGCTATATAAATGATAAATGTAGCCAGTGTAGTACCACTGCTAGCATGGTGTCTTTAACGTGCCCTACGCACCAGTGCTGCACGACCGCACGCCGGAGCGATGCTCATTCAGATCGAAACGGAGAGGGGTGTTGATTGAATCCAGGATTTCTGGGTTCTGGAGGGCGAGCTTTCTCTCCTCGTGCTCCGATCTACGGTGCGCTAGGCCCACTTGGCCCGATATTTATGTCGCAATTCATATCGTAAGTTGGGAGCTAGTTTAATCACTGCACTTTGTCGTGAAACATAATCATGTCCTGGATTTTATTTTAGTCATAGATTTTCCTAGAAATATTTTGGAAGTGCCTGGAGTACAGGCGTATGTTAAAAACGATGCTCCAAAGAAAAACAACAAAATGTTTAGGTCGTGAAAATAATTTTGAGTGAGGAGAAATTCGAAATCGTCTCTCTATTTCGGCACGTGTACGTCCCAAACTAGAAGCCAAGAAAAAGCAAAAAAAAACGAATTTTGTTATATTTAATGAAGTCTCGCTACCAAAATGTCAAGCAATTGTCTTTTTAAAAGAAACGTGTAGTTGTGGCACATATCTAAACGAGCACTTTAAAATATTTTGTTTGTGTCAGTGTCTCATTAAGTTATACAAATTACCCGCTGGTTGTGCCTTATAGCCCCATACCAGCTTTTTGCATATTTTCCGCCAGCATACTAGTTCTGACAGCAGCCAGCTGTTTGTCAGTGTTCTTCAAGACGACAGTTTAGCCTGGTAAATATACAGATGGTTATTTTTGTTTTGTTTTTTAATTGTGTAAAGTGCTTACCCGAAAAGTTCCGCGGCGTTTTCATTCCGTAGTTCTTATAAAGACCAAAAACAACATGCGAGCAACAAGCACTGTATAGTAATACGTATATTAACTCGTAAAACTTTACAAAGGCAGGGGGCATTGACGTCTTACAACATGTTAAATGTCGATGTCCGAGAACCATTCCCACTCTTGGCGGAAGTGAGCTGAATTCTGCGCTCGAATCAGTGTCGAGTAATGATGTAGGAAGGAAAACTAATAATATATTCGGAGGCAGGGAATTATGTTTCACATTATCGCAGCGTTTCGAATGAAAACCGCCATTCATCAGTGTGCTCTCTCCGTAATTTTTAGAACCTACGAGCGTCCTAAAAATTATAAGTGAGCAGTACTATTGCTGCTATTTGTTAACTACGAGTGTTGTTTCATCCTTTCTGAGCAAAAACAATAATACGTAACTGAAATACGTCTACCGAAAGGTTCATTTATAAACGTAACATCACGTGAATGGTAGTCAATACCCTGAAATTTAAAGATACATGAAAACATGAGATATTACTTGAATATCATATGTACTCATATGTACATAAGAAATTTCAGATATTTAAAGTTATAAAATCAGTTTCAGATCCGGAAGTGAATTCGTCACCAATGGGTGGCGGCAGCGATTCACGGGCAATATGTGTAGGGCACCAAACTGGCGTGTTTTAGGTGTTTTCATCTCAATTCAAACAGAGTTTCAGACTAAAATTTTTAATTCTAGCCAAAAAATGTATGTTTTTTGGAGCTTTCTTAAAATGAAAAAGAACGAAAAGGGCAGGCGTGGAGAAGTTTTTTTGTTTATGTTTTTGTTTTTAATCATTGAAATGGCCGAGGCAAAAACTAATTCGTTTCTCCCACTGCATGCTGTTTTTTCATTTTCTGAAAATAAAGTTTTTGGTGACACTGTCAAAAGACATTTCATTAGGTTTAATAAATTGAAGAACTTTTATCTTTTGGAATAATATTTTCAAAAAATGCTGAACTAAGTTTCTTTGATGATTTCTAGCAAAACAAGAAACCTCTTTTATACAGTATATGAATTTTTTATATACTTGAATAATCTTGACATCACCAGAAATTTAAAATCTACCTCTTTTCGACATGAATACAAATTCAATATTATATATAAATTATTGAATTTGTAATAATTGAAAAGAGTAGATTATATATATATATATATATATATATATATATATATATATATTATTTATATATATTTAAATATATAATAAATCAAACTTGTTGCATACATTTGAATGAACAAACATTTAAAACAACTGCTAAATTCAAAATCGATTTTTTTAAATCAAATGTTTTAATTGTTTTATTGCTTATTAGCAGCAGGATATGATAGTAGTTTATTATAAAACATTGATATGATATATACATTCTTTGGTTTATATGACCGCCAATGAAGCTTGAACCTTGTCGGACGTGTGTTGTAAAACAGCAAGCTTAGTTGAGGAGAAAAGAAACATTTCACTCCGCGTTACACACAATTATACTAATAACTAAGGTTACACTTTAATTGGGGTAGTAATATTAGATAATACCATAGACCACGGCCAAATTTTGGTCAGACTCTCTTTGGGGTATCGTGGTCCCAAAATGATACCATCAGAAAATGCGTGACTTAAGAGTGCAGCGGACATTAATGTCAATCTTAGGCAACAGAGTTTTCCGGATTGATATCGTCCTCTTTCGGCGGAAAATAAAAAAATAGTTCAGTTTTGTTTTTTTAAAGATGTAACGCTAGTTTACTGGAAATATGCTGTTGACCATGTGTTCCAACACGTTGTGATCAACATTTAGCAATTATAGAACACGTTCAAAGAAAAATAAATAAAAAACAATGTTTGGGCACATTGGCTGAATAGCTACCAAAATAAAGTAAAGCAGTTTTATTCATATCGATCCTAATTCATCAGCTGTCGACTGGCAAAACAATAGTGGTGGTTCAATATTAAAACCACTGCAACGCGCCTGTAAATTTAACAATCTGAAATAATTGAAAGAGTGCTTATGCAAATGTGGAATCGGATTACTCACCTGTATTTCTTTCACATTTACATAAACCTGCATTTTTGTACGAAAGTTATGACTGTCACAGCTTTGATAGTTGTGTGTATAGGACGAAACAGGAGTCAAAAGTATTTTATTGCCAAAGAATGCCTCTGATGTCGTAATTAAAAGCATACCCTCAGACGAGGGTTCTGGAACTCAAGCAGTGATAGCAAACATATAAAGAAGCAGGTGCGTGTAATTTTCTCAATATCAGAGAGCAAAGAAAACTGCCAAACAAATGTAGCTGCGGATGATTGCCTAAAGTTACACCTGTTATAAATATCTGAATATACGTTCACTGAAATACCACGTTATTATATGAATTTTTCTAAGTTATTTCACTACAAAAAGTAAATATATTGACTCTTAAGTTTGGACTTTTTGCAACAAGCTTTCATCCGTTGTGGTACGTGGTTTCGTAATTGTACTACCATTTTTAGACATAAGAAGCTCCACCATTTCAATGCAAAATCTTTAACGCTCATTTTAGGATGTCTTACCACCTTTACGGGGTTTTAAGCAAAAATGGTTTTGTGAACTGAACCTGCACTTCAAAGAATTAAAAAGAACTTTACAAGTTGAAAGCTTTAATTGCTGTCATACAAAGAAATACAAGATTTTCTCTTCACATTTGCTGATAAACGAAAATAATCCCCTCCTACAAATAAAACAGGAACTAATTACCATGTTGGGTTTTCAAAATATCGGTACTGAATTTGCAGAATTTTTCGAAGCATTCGTCCATACAAATGTATGCACCATAATATATTTTAACTTTTAAGCATTAATATTGAACATGATTTAAAAAATGAACTGGTTGTGTATTCTGGTGAAGTGAAAGTCAATAAAATATGTTTAATAGGTTATGCTTAAAAATTTAGGAACTTCAAAAATCATCAATTCGACATTTATTAAAATACTTCAAGGAAATGGCTTTATTTCACTAAGATTAGTAAATCGATGTTGAGAATGTCACAGAAGGGTCATAGTGCAGCATTTTAGGAGGTAAACAAAATAGTGAGTGTCCAACATGTGATTCCCGACCCGAGACAGGAGAGCTGTTGTCCCTTTGACGATTGTTTGACAAAGTTTGGCAATTCTTTTAAGTGGGACTTATTTAAGGTATATAATTGACCTTGACATCATCAAAACGCCCAATCATTTCGTTTTCATGAATACAAATTCAATTTCAGATGTTTAAAATAAAAAAATATTGGATAGCTTTTGATACACCAATATTTTGAAAATGCAGCAATCAATTCGGAAACAATTTTCGCAAAAACATCATTTTTTATTTTATCATCATCATTCTCATTTATTTTCCTTGATTGCCCGTGGGGCATTATACAAGACGGTGGCAATAGAAAAAAATAGAACAGTAAACACAGTAATAACACTGTAAGCTAGTTAGGAATTTTAAATAAAAAGGGGGTAATGGTGCTGTATTCTCACTTCTTCTTTCATTGCTACATCTTTGCCACATTTATAATTCTTGGCCACTAGATGCCACTTCGTCTTTCTCTCCTTCTCGTGCTGGGTCCTTGCGCCCTGAATAAACATCATTGGCCTGATGGCGGTTGTCCAGTCACGACGTCCCTGCCGTTGTCCCGCGCTGGGACACGACATCCTTTTGGCGACGAGGATGGGATTGACGGCGAACGGCAGAAAACTCGGCAGCACCAGCTGCATCCATGTAGCGCTGGAACCGCTTGTACCATTCGTCCCAAGGTACCGGAGGTCGTCCAGGCACATCCAGAAATGGCTTTGGTGGCGCGATGTTCGAAAAAGCCATCTTCGGTTAAGAGCGGATCAGCTTGCGGCAATCTGACGTCCTGGTCCGATCTAGCAGGAGGCTGCGTCAACGTTCTCGGAGCGAGGCCTATGTCCGAACGCTGCGGTAAGGCCTAACTGCGCTGAGTCCAGAATTGAGCTGCGGCAGGATCGCAGATCGGCGGACCAAGGTAGGCGAAGACGCGCAGTCTCCCGACGAACTTGGAGGCTAGCAGGGACCGTCAAGCATCCTCGTCGCCAAAGGATGTCGTGTCCCAGCGCGGGACAACGGCAGGGACGTCGTGACTGGACAACCGCCATCAGGCCAATGATGTTTATTCAGGGCGCAATTTATATTCAGCAAGAAAAACACTGACCAGCGACGAGGAGCCAAACGACCGACATTTGCTGTTGGTCAGTTCTGTTCGCTACCGGCTTCTAAAGAAAACGCGCTACGATAAATCCACGTTCAGCGAGCCGTTCAAATTGTGGAACGAGTTGGACGTTGGACATTCCGCCTAGAGGACGGAAGAGCCTGGAATGCGTCGAAGTTGACCGCTGCCGTTCCACCCGAGAAACAGTCGACGCCCTCAAACACGTTTCAGCATCGGCCATCAGGAAACCTGTGAGATTCGGAGATGCTGTGTGAATGTTATGTATGTTAATGTTTTGTGTCACTGTGTGCGATTATTTATTGCTATTGGTCACACGCGTATCTAATAGATTCTTAGAACCGGGCCCGGAATTTATTTTTCACAGTATGATTTAGAAATGCCTAATTTTTATAACGTTTCGTATCTTTTGTGTGTGTCAACTGTTGTACAAAGCTTGTAATTATTCCGTGCATATTATTATGTACAAAGCGTGCTGATTCCAATTGAGGTTATTGTACATTTATTCATTCTTGGCTATCGTATCGTACTTTGTATATTGCATTGAGTCCTATGTATTTTGTATTGCGTTTGCTTTGTGTCTATTTCTTTCTTCTTTCCATCTTTCTCTTTCTCTTCTTTTCTCAACGGGGGGAAAATGTTGTATTCTCACTTCTTCTTTCATTGCTACATCTTTGCCACATCTATAATTCTCGGCCACTAGATGCCACTTCGTCTTTCTCTCCTTCTCGTGCTGGGTCCTTGCGCCCTGAATAAACATCATTGGCCTGATGGCGGTTGTGCAGTCACGACGTCCCTGCCGTTGTCCCGCGCTGGGACAGGACAAATGGCTTCAACAAATCTAGTAGTATCATTAATTGAAAAGGTGTTGTGAGGTAGTGAATTCCAATCCTCGGTAGCCAATGGTAGTGTGGAAGTCTGGTAAGAAACAGTTGACGACAGAATTGAACGTAATTTACATAGGTGATCTAGACGCGTTAAAATACGATGGGGAGGTGATAGCAGTGATTCTTTGAGGTGGCTATTGTGATACAAAACTCGATGGAGGAGAGAAAGGCGTGATACTCGGCAGCGAAGGGAAAGTGAATGAAGGTTAGCTGATTGGCGTAATCCTGATATGCTGGTATATCATGAGCAGTTGTTATAAATAAAACGAAGAGCTCTGTTTTGGACGGTTTCTAGATTATTTAAGAGGTAGGACTGCCATAGAGACCATATGGATGAGGTGTGTTCTAAGTTCGATCTGATAAGGGTCGCTTTACGGAAAGTGTAACAAGTTTGAGGTAACGGGCGCAAATATCCGAGAGAAGGGTTAGTATCAGAAATAACAGAAGTTATGTGAGCAGTCCATGATAGGTCATAGGTGAGATGAACACACAAGTACTTATAAGATGAGCATGCTATTACCTGAGTGTTAGTGAGGTAATAAGAAAATGATGTGTCACGCGAACTGCGGGAAAATGATAGGGATCTACATTTATTAAAGTTTAACGTCATCTGCCATTTTTCACACCAATGAGTTACAGACTCAAGGTCTTCCTGGAGAGCATGGTGATCATCCTATGAAAAAATGGGTCGGTAAATTGCACAATCGTCGGCGAAAAGGCGATCAGAAGAAGCTATATTAAGGTGGGAATCATTAATATAGATTAGGAACAGAAGGAGGCCAAGTACGATTCCCTGGGGGACACCTCACTTTATGGTAGAGGTGGGAGATTTTGCGTTGTTAAAGGAGGAATATTGCTTACGGTTAATTAGGAGTTTAGAAATCCACTTAAAAACAGAGGGGTGAATATTAATATCGTAAGCTTTGTTAAAAGACGGTGATGGGGGACTTTGTCGAACGCTTTGGAGAAGTCAATGAAAATGGCGTCGGTCTGAATATTCGAATCGAAGCTCGAATAAATATCAGTAAAAAAGGCGGTAAGCTGGGTTTCACACCAGTAAGATTTATGAAATATGTGCTGATGTTCATAAACAAGGTTATGAGACTCAAGAAAGCTTATTACATTTGAGTAAGTATATGCTCAATGAGCTTAGATGGAACAATTGTGAGAGAGATGGGACGGTAATTACTTATGAGTTGGCGATCACCAGTTTTGTGAACAGGTATTACGTTAGCTATTTTTCAGTCACGTGGAACCATGGAAAGCGTGAGCGATTGTGAGAATATGTCACAGAGAAAAACAGAAAGAATGTGTTTAGTGTTTATTAATAGCTTCGAATTAACTTGGTCGTCTCCAGATCTCAAGGAGACCTTTAGGTTGTCTATTGCTCTCAATGCGCCTGCATGGTCAATTATGATAGGATCAGACTTGGGAAGTAATCGGTTACTTTTTCAAGCAATTTTGTAATTGCCACGTCACCTTTTAGGAAGTAATTTGTAATGTAATTTCGTCAGGAAATATTGGTCACGGATTACTTTAGTTACTCATTATTTTTTTTAAACATATGATCATAATACAGTAGCTGGAGCAAAATACGAGCCGAACATTCAGCAGCATAAAGAGAGAAAGTTCAACAAAATAGAAAATATCAGGAAGGGAAGAATAGCCGAAAAGAAAACACGATTTTTTGTAAGACCGGTCACTAGAAAAACGGGCAAGCACTGTACAAATATACGAAAAGACAAATATCAAGCAAGACAACACCGAGTAGGCTCCCCGTCGCCTTCCATCGTGTTTTTATTCTTCTCCCGGGCAGCAGAAAGCTCTTCTGTGTTTATTTGCTTTTGTCTTCTACACCGTTCCTCCCTTTCTAACTTCTTCGATGTCTCCCGCCACCTGCAGAGATACGTATCAAACGCGGGTCCGTACACCCTCGATTCGCGGTTGCACAACTCGCATAACAGACAATGTAGCCTCGTGCGAGTGGGTCGAATCCTCTTTGTCTCTGATGAGTGCTACTGTATTCTAGCACGCACTTGAGGCACGGCTGAAAAGCGCCCGGCGCGAGGCTAGATACTGTCTTCGGGTACGTTCCGTACCCCGAAGACGGTCTCAGTTATGTGCCGAAAATTTAGACGTTTACAGTATGTTCCATACTGTAAACGTCTAAATTTTCGGAAGGACCTAATTTTTGCGATTTTCGCGAATCGCCTATCATTCGCGAAAAATACGTCGCGCGAACAATTCGGGCAATATGTGAACGCTACGGAAGCTACACTCGAATCGCGAAAATTAGAAGCCGTGAATAATTTCAAAATTTCAGCTTTGGCCCGATTCGTGAAAATTTGAGCCCGCGAAAATTAAGTCGTTTACAGTTTTTCTTTTGGTTTACTTGTATGGGAATGGTGGTCGAATCCACTATTCAATTTACAGTCAACTGTCAACATAAAGGGCGGGGGGAGGGGGGGGTTAGGCCATCTAAGGAGCGCTGGCAGAGAGCAAGGGAGGGAGAAAGAGAGAGGGAGCGAGAACACGCTACAAGTGGTGTACATTGGCTATACATTGTACCGTTAGAACGCATGAGAAATAAAAGTAGTGTTGCAGAACATTTTTGAAAAATATCAAAATTGTTTCTATTGTTTTCGGGATAAGTGTACGGAAAAAGTAACTTGAAATTCATTTGTAACGTAAAGAGTAAAGTAATCCGTTACTTTTCACAGAAAGTAAATTGTAACGGTAATTTAATATATTTGAGGCCCGGTAATTTGTTATTGTAATCCATTAAATTTTTCAAGTAACGAGCACAAGTCTGGATAGAATTCATATGAAGGTGAGATAATGTGCATGAGTCGGAAACGTTTAGCAAGTCTTCTTTAGTAAAAATTGTTGTGAAGAAATTGTTAAGGTCTCACTAGTGTCTTATCAGTATCAAACTATGAATGTGGTTTATCAGGAAACGTTTTCCGTGTCTCCCTTTCGTTGTTCTAATATAAACAGAAAATATGGTATTTTATTTGTATGACAGCAATGAAAGTTCAAATCTTTCCAGTTCTTCGTTGTGACTGCATCCTCGCATAGGTGTTATTCTGGCTAACATGTGTCGGGGTATAATTATTTATCTAACAATATTAAGAATTTTTATGCAATCTTAAAAATAAGTAAAATTCTGCGTAATGTGCGGTAAAAAGTATTTTGCCCCGCAACTAAGCTCGCGTTTCACAATACACACCTTATAAGTTTCAAGCTGTAAGTATGGTCATATAAAAACACTATATATTCTATTTACATCTCTTTACAAAGAGCTTTTATACCTTTGTAGTAATAAAATTTAAGCAAATGGTAAGAAGTTGAAGAAATATCAGTTCCGAATTTAGTAGAATTTCTCAACGTTCGTTCAATCAAATGATTTAAAACCTTTCAGTTTGAATTTATAATATCCCCTATGCACTCATTGAAAATAGCTAGATTTTAGTTTTTTGTTGGGGTAATGGTCATTAAAACATCTTGAACATTTCCCATAATGCAAAGCACTGAACCCTCGTGACCCTCGATACGTGACACGTGACGTCACGTGTGACGACATTATTGGAGGCTTCCCATAATGCAACGTGCGGTTACGACGGCGATGGCTGACGGCGACGGCGACGGCGACGGCGATGGCGACGGCGTTCAAGCCAGAAACGGGCACCTAAGAGGTACGCTCTAGAAAGTGGTTCTAAATTTTGAAATGTTACACACCGATTTTAAAGCTACATGTTACAAAACCCAACAACTCACAAACTCTGTAAATTTAAAGCTTTGAAAACCACAAGATGCCACCACTTATACAGAATAACGTACCAACTTATTTCCGACCTAAAAAAAGGAATGGTTTTGATGTCCAGAAGGTATTGGGCAATAAAACGTTGCTGTACCATGTCTGTACCCGAATGTCTGCGCACATCTCTTGCAACCATAAGACGATGAGCAGCAAACCAAAAGCCTCCACCGATCGAAGCGTTGCTTGCGCTGCGGCTACTTCTGTCACCACCCATGCTGCGAAAATTACAGATGAAACCGAGGCAGACAACGATGACATCACCCGAACAGACACGAGCACCTACGTTTGGTGGATCACTCCACGCTGCGCGGGGAGAACTGATCTCCCGTAAGGCCCCTCCATATGTTGGCGCTTGTCTTGGAAGTAGCGTCAAATGCGCCAGTACACAATGCCGGTGTCTCCAGCGGCCCTTGAATGCAAATGGTGGCGTACCACTGTAATGAGCGGCCCTTGGAAGCGAATGGCGGCGGAGCACCCGCTCGTAGCAGATGACTTGTGCGTTTTCACAACAATGGTCGGCGCTACTTGCGAAAATCGTTTTTATCAAGGGGCTTTAATCTTACGTTGACGGCAGCGCCACCGTTTCTCCAGCTACCGCAGCGGCCCGCGCTGCTCCGGTGAATGCTGCTCGAGTTCACAAAGCGACCCACTCCAGTAACGTTCCTTGCGACTGAACTGTATTCCCACTGGTGCCGGTGTCCCTTGTTATGAGTCCATTCATCTTTATTTTCTTCACATATTATATGAGAGTTTTGAGTATGCGCCTGTTTATGTTGAGTTCAGGGGGATCGGTGGATCGATGTGAGCTAGCGCACACCAGCTCGGAGCACGTGGTGCGAAAGCTAGCGCTGCAGAACCCAGGGATCCCGAGATCAATCCTCAGCCCTGCCCGTTTCGAACTGGATGAGCATCGTACCTGCCGTGCGGTCGCGTATTCCTACTGCATGGTGCACGTTAAAGCCCCCAGCCTAGCAGCCGTACTGCACTGGCTAAATTGCTCATCTACAGTGGGTAGCAATGTCGCCATATTCTGGCTGGCTAAACTCCTGTTGTATAAAACAACTAAGGACCAATTTGTTCGTTCTCTGTTCCTTTCTATTTTGTCCTCGTGTCTTTGTGCGCAATTTTTCTTATCATATTCAACGTTTACCAACTCGCCCAGCTTACCACGTTACTACACTTGACTACGTGTTGAATCAACGTGTTTGTGTCATGTCAAATTGCCAAGGGCGGTGTCCGCAAGGGAAATGCAACATCGTCATTTGTTTTTATTGCGTGTGTTCACCTAAGGCCTTGCAGCTGCTCCGTGAAAGCAAGATTTTGTATAATTTCCGCAAAAACAGTAGTCGCGCAAAACCCTCTCTTGACATTTTCAATACATCGGATATTAGATGAGAATTTATGTTTCTTTAGCTTTCTTTTACGCGCATGTGTGAATCAGAAATAAAAAAGTAAACAAAAACATCGCTATATATAACGTGGCGGCAAGGACTCCCAGAGATCTGTCCACGTTTCTTTCACAATAGCAGCATGTTAAACAATCACAAGCTTGCCTGCTACCTTGTCTTTGGCTGCTTAGTTACCGGAAGTATCTCAAACGGTGATATTGATAGTTGTGACAGCGACGCAAATGTCGAAAAGCCACATTACGATGCTGGAACATCCTCACTCGAATTGGGCGGTCGACTGGCACTTGTAACTGGTGCGGCCAGTGGCATCGGGCGGAGTGTTGCTATGGTACTCGCTCGGGAAAATGTCACCGTAATCGTTGCTGATATCAACACAACCGGAGGACAAGAAACCGTTACTATGCTTCCAAGTACGTACGACCATATTAACTGCATACGCGAATTTCGGGAGTGAAACGTTTTTGTGGTTGTTGTTTTTTCACACCAGAATCAGAAGTTATCAAAAGTTACAAATCACACCCAGTGGTTCGTTTCTTCGCAACAACAAAGTGTTTGATATATATGAACAAACCTAGTTCATCTCACTGCAGAACACAAGGTTACTTACAAATATCCGAGTAGGAAAATTGGGATATGAGGACCAATGACGGATGATGCAAGTTGTGAAACTAATACGTGGGCTGTATTTCTTTTTTCGCGTTCCGATGAAGTGAGTTAAAAAAAAGTAAAGGTTGAAAGATTTTTTTAATGTAAATATAATGTTGTTATTGTATTTTTCGGGTTATAGTCCGCAGACCATAAATTTTTGAAAGTTGAAATTTTAGGCTTTAGGGACTACCTACGCGTGCGAAATAGAAGAATTTTTTTTTTAAGATGGTTCGTTATGACGAGACGTGAATGATTTTTTGAATGAAATATGTTAATCATAATTTATGTATAATACAAGCTTCTTTGTCAGCTTGGAAAGCAGACACTGTTCAAGGTCTGCGGTGTATGAAAAGATTGTCGTGTCCGACTAAGTGCCTGGTGCGGGCTATGCACGGCATGCGGACTATAATAATAATACTAATAATAAATTGTTCATTGAGAAATTCCTGTACATAATTTTGATCGAAGGCCCGCATTAGCGCGCGAGCACTTGTGTGCGGGACCGTGGCAACCCAACAAAGTGCTCAAAATAATTAAAACAATGGTATATGCACCGGATGTGGTCAATCTAAGCAAAAACTTTCTTTTAGGCCTAAATTGGCTTTTGTGGACTATTACCCGGAGAGTACTGTAAATATGTTATCTACTTCTTCATGCAAACACTACAGAGATTAAGACAAGATGTGTGAGAATATACGAGATTAAAATTTGAATGACATGGTGATTGACAGAAAATATTTATTCGACATCTCAAATTTCTAGTATTTGACTTTTCGAATAATTTGATTCGTCCAATATCAGTGCCACTCGCGAAAACCTTTGCTTTCATTCACGCCGCGGATATGGCGAAATAGTCCTCACTGACTTGTGTACGATCATAATCAAGCAGCTGCATTCAGAAGGACAGACTAACAAGCTATTTCTGTAGAATTTAGTTCGTTTCTTGTGCTTCTCGAACGAAGCAGTCATGCTTCCAGGTTCTTAGATGCACTCGACAGATACCCGTAACGTACGCGCATCGCGATTTTCGAATGTGTAGAATCTTGCGCCACCCGCAGCGAAATCTGTGAACCGTAAACCTGTTCTTGGTTGTTACGTCCATAACATGGCAAATTATTGTGAAAATACAAGTGACAGCGATAAGTGAACCGACCTCTTGCGACAATCCGTCGTTCCCCGCGGCGTCGAGCGAGGTGCTATACCCCCTTTTCAGCTTACGGCCGGCCACAGCGGATGTTATGAGCCATTGAAGCCAATCTAAGGTCGTGCTAGTTTACAGTTACCATCGAGAGAAAGCGACGTGACATAAGGAAAGCATAGTCACGTGCTAAGTCCATTGAACTGGATTGGCTGGGATGACTCCGTAGCGTCCTCTGGGGTCGGACGCAAGGTGAAACGGAGTATAGGGCAACAGGTGGCGCAAGGTATCGCCCAATTCAAACGGTTCAGTCACATCCGTCTATTTACACTGTACATCGTCTATCCAGAGGCGGAATGGTGTGCACATCCGTCAGCTGTGTCTTACGTTCGTCGTGTACATGTGGTCATAAACAACGTTTTTATTCGAGCCTAGCCTCGTCCTTTCCTGTGTCTTGGAAAACGATGAACACATTATACTTTTATTCACGCCTTTGCGGATTCTCTTTGGTATGCGATAGAATTTCTTTTCTCCTCGACCTTCCCTGCAAAAATCAAATCAATTACACAAAACGAATGCGCATGCACGGCAGGGCGATAAGTGGATACATTGAGAAGAAGAAAACAAAATTCCAATCGTCCCTCAAAAGGATTGATTCCAGGCCTCAGGATTTTGAGCACAACACTCAACCAATATGCCAACGGGGAGAGTTGTGAAGCGACAAATATTATGTTACAATCTTCTATTGTTATCACGCGCATGCGCGGGTCTGAAGGCGACGTGTTCACTGGATATGCCGCAGTGTTCAGAATGTTTTGCAAGAGAAGGGAGCTGAATCAGCAGAACACAGCTTAAAAGTAGCGGTGATGTGCCGAGTATGACCATCTTTATTACATCGAAATGTATACGGGCATTTGACGCTCTGTTTCACGTTACGGGCTTTATCGCAATATAATCAACGCAGTAAGGCCTAACTTTTCCTCTTCGCTCACCCCTAACTAAGGGAGATACTATAACGTTGCGAAGGCTTTTGAATACCTTCCTTATAAAGGGTTGCAGCCGGGGTTCTCAGTCATTCCTTTATGCGTCAGCGAGACTATCACTCGCCACAAACTTGTATGTGTATAGAGGAAACGGCATGACGCTTCGTAAAGGATGGAGAGACGTTCTTCGTGATCGGGGTTAGGAAAGAACGCCAGTGGCGACTGGTGGCTTTATTGAACTCGTGTTGGAATGACTAAGAACACAAGCGGCCACTTTTTTCGGGGGAACCTGCAAAAGCTTGTGCCACGTCATGATAACTCTCTAAATATGTGTGGTAATATAGAGCGAGAGAAGTATGAACATTCTGTGTATATATAAAAATATATCACTCTGTCTTTTTTAGTTTTTGTTTTCTTATTCCGGTTATCGGAAGGACTCGGAAGTTCTGAGAACCTTGGCTAGAACCCTGGCAGCGAAAGCAAAGGTATCCAAAAGCTACGGCATGTCATAATCACTGCCTAAATCGGTGTGGTTATTATGTGGAGGAGTAGCTGGATTGCGTACCTACATTCTGTATATTAAAATAAAATCATCATTCTTATATTAAATTAGCCTTGAAGCAATTTTTTCAACTTTCGCTTAATACTACTCAGGGTTCAACGGCATGAAGGGTAAGTTAAAAAATAAGCCTTATGTGCTCTAATTAACTTTTCGCAAATTTTGAGAAACTAATATATAAGTATTACGGTGTAAAGCTTGAAATATACAGGGTGTTTGATTTCTATTTTTAATATATTTATTTTTAAACAATCTGATAAAGGTACACTAATACGATCTATGTAGGTAAGCTTTTCGGCCAGTGGGTCATAAAATTCTTCACACCACGTCAGATAACTAACCAAAGTTTTTTCATTAACTTTTGAAATTTTTAACGAAAACATGCGGTTTTAATTTATAAATTTCTTGAGCGTCACCAAAATTCCTAAATAAATGAACTTCAAAAGGTTTCGAGCACCTGAGAAGTGCTGGTGTGCGCCAAAATTACCAGCAGTGCAACAGGCACAAGGTTAGCGGTGCGAGAACCCGGATGACAAGATTATCATCCAGGTTTTAACTCTGCTAGCTTTGTGCCCGTTGCACGAGCGATAAATATAGCACCCACAAGCACTTCCCTCGTGCGTAATAATTTTGTTAAATTTAATAAATTAGTTGTTTTCAATGATGCTCAGCAAGCGTCTAATTTGAGCCTTATGTATATTTTCACTAATTAGGAAGTTAAATAATATATTATAGTATCACGGATGACCGGCAGAGAAACAGGCAATAACCAAAGGAACTACAGGTTTAATGTGGCGAATTTGTGACAAAAACAAATAAGAAGAATAAGCGTTGCAGGCGTCGAATGTCGGCGTGGCAGCAGGATGGAGCCCTGGCAATGCTCCGAAAAAGTGAGGGCGAGGAGGAGACGAGAGACCGCGCGGATGTCAGAATGCCGAGCACTGATTCGAATGATTAGTGGATAGACCTAAATCTAGCTGCCCTTGGCTCCAGTACCACGCGTCGAACGCCTTAGGACTTGAAACGCAGGCGTCCGGCGTTTAGCTTTCGCATTCGAACGCATTCGACGAGTGTAATGAGGACAAAGGCTGATAGCTTTAGGTATACCCACTAATCATTCGAATCAGAGCTCGGCGTTAAGACGTCATCATGAGCTCTCCACTTCGGCCGACGTTTTTGCGTCACCAGCGAAGGTAAATGCTGGATTCAGATTGCAAACGAGTGCCGCGTTAGCGCTCGGGTTCGAGTCCAGTTTGAGTCAAACGTTGACGCAATCGTCTCTATTGGCACTACGGCTTTGTTATCAAGGAGGTGTTGCCTATACCAACAACTCCTAGAAAAAAAGCCGTACTACTGAATGAAATGGCGTCACCCGCGAAGGCCAACGCTGAACACATGTAGGATGGACAGGACGACTGTTTCGACGTTCGGCTCAAACTAAACTCGAAGCCGTGCGTTGACGCAGTACTTGTTTTCAATCTGTGTCCAGCGTGGGCCTTCTCTGATGACGCCATCTCACTCAGTACTACGCATTTGTTATGTAGGAGGAGTTGACGTGCCGGTGTCGCGCATAGATTACACCGGACCGCCACGCTGAGCATCTCTTGTACCCGCGTGGGTTTCTGGATCATTCGGCGTAGAACGCTCGCGATGTAGAAGATTCGTAACTTGATCAGACAATCACGTGAACGCTAAAGTGAAAAAAAAAAAAATTATATATCAGAAGCGTCCGCTTTCGGGAATCGAACCTGGGGCCTCCGCGCGAAAGCCAAGCACGGTAACCATTTCCCCACACACATGCTCGCACGGTGACGCCCATGGCAATAGTTTGATAGCCGACGTATTTTAACGTTTAGCCACCTTTATTATGTAGCCCTGGCCGTAGAAAATTATCTGTGTTTGAATATTTAAAGACAAGATGGACAAACCGAACCCGAAAGCTTTTATTTAAATACCTACACTCTCGTTCTGTGGCTGAGCAGATTACTTCAGTGGAAAAGGTGGTGAAAGAGGCAGAGAGGAAAATTGGAAAAGAAATAGTGCAGGACAAATAAGCACTAACAGTGTAAAAGTCACGAAAGCAGGACACAAGAAAAAAGAAACTGTATTTGACAATTCACTGGGAAGCTCTTTGGTGTTCGAGGCTATAACGGGAGTTTTGAGGAAGAGGACGAATAGGGCTAAATTTCAGGAGACAGACACATTATGTGCCGCCTGCCATAGTGAGAGCGAGACGCTAGAACACTTGGTTTTAAAGCGTACGGGGCTTCGTCTTGCTCTTCCTGAAGGGGTAACGGATCTGGCCGGGGCCCTGGGTTTCCTGGCGACGATGGAAGGACGGAAGAGAAAAGGATTACAGTCACAAAGAGGCGATTAGAAGATTAATGGAAATTATCTAGTGAAAATTGAATGATGGAAAACTAACTAGCACAGCTGGAGACAGGCGGGACAGAGGAAAATTGGGACTCCCTCCCGCGTGGCTCCGGCCAAAAGTCTCAACCCCGTCTCCCAGTGGGCCCGGTGCTGGGGTAACGCCCAGAAGGTTTGACGAGAGGAAAATTGGCGACCCCCTCGCCAGGGGGAAGAGGCAGGGGGGTGATTTTTTTAGTTTTTTTGCTCAATCCACCGAATGCCATCCTGGCGATATCCCACACTGCCTGGTGATAGTTAGGGGGGGGGGGGGGCGGCGGAACTGGTTTTAAAATTGCCGGAGGAATCATATAGTTTTTTGTTTTTTTTAGACTTAGGCTAGGTGGCGCAATCTACCGCCCGTTACAAAGGGTACAGCCATGAACACCCATCCAACATCCGTTCATACGTCGTATAACCTAAGTGCACAGGCTTCATAAATGTACCTTTAAAGCAATAAAAAAACGTTTGAATTCAATTTAAGAACACTGTATACTTCTTCAAAATAATGATATAATGGTTTATTCGCTCAGTTCACTTGCTTTTTCTTGCAGACGAACACCTTAACCACACGGCCATGTACGTGGACGTTCGAAATTCAACTTCAGTCAAATATCTTGTCGAATGTATTGAAACTACATACGAAATGAATATCAGCATTGTGGTCAACAGTGCTGGGGTTTCGCATCATTTAACTCCACTCGTAAATCTAAGTGAAGCGTTATTCGACGATGTAATCAACACCAATCTAAAGGTAAATCACTGAGCTGGCTTCCAGTTGTCCTTATTGCCGAATACCTTACGGGTTTAGTAGTGTTATAAAGAAATATCCTACAAAACTATTTTTCTCAATATATACACTCACGCTTATATGTAAATGCATGACACCACGTAAGTTTAATAGGCAATTATTGTAATACCAACAAGTTACCGTTAACGTGGGTAACTCTTACACATGTACAGTCACGAACTTCTGTCGGCTTCAAGAGCTCAAGTGCTTGCTTCGTCGGTGTAAGAATCAGAATTAACGACGATCGCATTGGCCCGTTTTCCCGTAGAGAGGAGGAGGCCGGGAGATTCTTGCTCTGACGATTTACGCTACGGTATGGTCAGGTCTAGGGAATGGTCGTGGGGAAAGAGTGGATGAAAATGCGGCTCGCCGTCGTCTGTGTCGCTTGAAACTCGAGCAATTTCATTCATGTACAGTCGCGGCTTGGCGCCTTATTGAGGGCGAGCAATGCACGCACCGAATCTTCGAGGAATTCTGTAGTGTTAGTTGAGGGCTCAAGAGGTCTTTGTTTTATTTTCCTGCCATTTCTTAGAAGAGCGTTCAACACGCGACAATAGCCCGCTTTCATCTGGTAGCCTTGTTCCGGTCAGAGAAAAACATGGTGGACCGCTAAAACATTTAAATGCCGCAGAGCAGACACGCAAAAATGGCGATTTTGGTGCGGACTTGGACGCTTTACCGAGTGTCAATCATGCCATAATCCCAAAAGTTCTGCACAAATAATTATTTGTGCGTAGTTTGTAAAACAAAATTGTCCCAATCAAACATTTTTAAACACTACATTCTGAAATCTCTCGAATTCGTCCCCGTACAGCACTTTATCGTTGACACCGAGGAATTGGAGCCAGCTCTTTCTACGCCAATCTGCCATTCCCAACATTAAAAGAATCTTTACTCACGGTAAAAAACAAAATCACTTCTCCTAAAGATCAGAGATGTCACTAGCAAAAAAAAAAAAGAAACAAAAAATGAAAGCCGTTTACAACTCCCTGTAACGCCAAATTAGAGCGCAGCGCTTGAGGAGGAAGGGAAGGCACGGGGGGAGGGGGGGTCACGAAAACTTCCGGGGTGGAGAGTCACGTGGCCTGGGGTCACGTGACCTCAAGGGGGGCGGGGCGGAGAACATTTTCCGCTAAATTTAGCGGGGAAACGTTTCCGCTAAATTTAGCGGGGAAAGTTTTCCGCTAGACTTAGCGGGGAAACGTTTCTGCTTTATTTAGCGGGGAAAATTTTCCGCTAAATTTAGTGGGGAAGCTTTTTCCGCTAGATTTAGCGGGGAAACCTTTTCCGCTAAATTTAGCGGGAAAAAGTTTTCCTTTAAATTTAGCGGGGAAACGTTTCCGCTAGATTTAGCGGGGAATATTTTCCGCTAAATTTAGCGGGCAAATTTACCCATCATGCACCGCGCGGTTACGCCGACGGCGGCGCCACTCAAGCCGGAAACGGGCGCCTAAGAGCTGCGTTCTAAAACGGTATTTTAATTAAGGTTACTTGCTTTTGTTATAAAAGGTGCGCATTTAAAGTTTGTATCTTTGCTCATGAATGCCTTCCCAATTACCCTTCAGTGCTTTCTAACCCGCGATATTAGTTTGATATAGTTTTGATGAAACCGGTTCACCTGAATTATCCTCCTATAATGGAGGTTGTTATTAAAAATGATTTGTATGTTCGTGTACTTGCAACCTCATTAAGGGTTGAAAGAGGAGAGTTATGTGGTTTATATTTTATTAAGGTAAGCACGAACCATTCCTTAAGTAGCGTTTGTGCTCCTTCAGTTTTACGCTATGAGTCAAAGGGATTCATGTTTGTTTGAAGCGACCACATAAATCAGTTTCTGAACGTATCTAGCTAAAACTATGCACAGAGGTGACTGAAGAATGTGCATTGATGGTTAAGCATTTCGCTAAAAAAATACCTCGGTGAAAGGTTAGAAATTAATCACTTAAAATCCCTACCTACGGCTTCCCTCTGCTAACAAAAGGCGTCTAATTGGCAGTCCCCTCCACCTGAGACAGCTGGGGCTTGGCCGAAAAAGCACCGAGTATCGCATATTTGAGTGTCAGCGTCGGTGATCAAGCCACTTTCGTCGGTGGCTTGTTTTGTAGGTTTCTCTCCTCGCTGAGGCGCCTCACCCTGCGTAAAATTGTAGAGGAGCCCGGTGGTCGCCTCCGAAACTCTGTCCGAGAACGTCGGCGGATCTCTTTCGTTCTGTGCCACTCCCCTTACTCGACCTCGACTCGCCGGTTGGCAGTTAACCGCACCATGAAGGTGACTTGCACCCACTGATCGCTATGTCCATTTGCTGGATCGCGTTTTCCCGCTCCGTGAATGCGGCCACTGGCGGCCATCTTTTCGGTAGAGTTATATTACCTCTAGGCAATGTACAGCTGGTGGAGCCGCTATCATCCATCCATGGCAGACAGCGTTGTGGTAGTTGTGATGGCAGGCTGCCATAAAAATAGCCGTGGGTGATATTTCATTCTTGGTTAAAATTGTTCGAAGAAACATTAGTGTTGAAACCCGGCGTGAACGGTAGCCCGATCTTTGAGGACCCGGTGAAAGTTTCACGAAATCGCAGCACCGGGGAAAAGCAGCACAGCATGCATCAAAAGTCGCATCGAAAGAAGCATCGAAAGCAGACGCCGGTACGACGTCTGCTTTCGGTGCGAGCTGCGCTGCTTTCCCCCGGTGCTGCGCTTTCGTAGAACTTTCGCCGGGTCCTCAAAGATGGGGGGGGGGGGTCTATTGTTCACACTGGGTTTCAAGAATCTGCTTGGTCGAAGAACTTCAATCAAGCACTAAATATCACCCACGGTACAGTGTACTAAACCCAGGGCTATTTTTATGGCAGCCTGCCGCCATAGCGCTGTCCGCCATATTACTATGTTGGCTAGAGGTAATATAACTCTACCAAAAAGACGGCCGACCGTGACCGCATTCCGGTCCATAGGCGGCGCTGGTCAAACGCGATCCAGTAAATAGACATAGAGATCGGTGCTTACACCACAAAACAGCACAAATGGAAGTTGCAGAGAAAAAAGAATATAGACCCGGTATCAACGACAGTGCAAAGCAAGCGACGGCATGCTAAAACATTTTCGACAAAATTCTAAAACTGATATATCTTTTTTCTCCTAATTTTGTATATTTTGGTGGCAGAACAAAACAAAAAAATAGCATGCACTGACAATGCGCTCACAGAAAGAACGCATCACTTTTGGCTTAGAACCGCCTTCTTCTCGTAGAGAGTTTTATTATTCAGTACAAGAGCAGTACAGGAGCAAGCGCAACCTGTGTGCATTTGCGTTACCGTTTCGTGCTCCACGATGCGCATGCGCTTCGTAGCCATGCGCCAATTCAAGAGGTAGTTTTGGGCTTAGCTCATGCGCCATGTGGAACACGCAACGCTAGCGCAGACGCACAGCGCTTGCCTTTGCTTGTGTACGCAAGATTAAATTTAGTATTGCGTATACAAGCAAACGCAACCACTGTGCGTTTGCGTTAGCAGTATGTGTTCCACACACCATGTGCGCGCTCTTGGAATGCTGTCTTGGATTGGCGCATAGCGACAACGTGCACGCGTATAGCGTCGTGCAGAAAATGCTAACGCAAACGCATAGCGCTCGCGTTCGCTTCTATACAGAATAGCAAAACTCCGTACTAAAACTCAATATCACCGAGCTTGAGAGAAGCGCCCCATAGGGGCCGCCTGCAATCTTACGTTTCACCATCTGTCGTATGTTGCGCCAATCAGACGCCGTTTGTTAGCAACGGACCCCATAGGTAGGGATTTAAAGTTCATTATTTCTAATTTTTACTCAAGCAACTTTGTACAATGTAACTTATATGCAGGAAAGGCGCGTTCTTCGGCGACCTCTTACAAATTCTCAGCTGGTTACGTTCAAACACCGTATTATTCGGTTCTTTTAAATAACCATCAAATCCATTTGATTAGCGCTGTAGATACAGTGCAATGTTTCAAACATGTATAATATGCTCCACTGAACTACGTTTAGGTAAAATCAGTGGTGGTTACGAAACAAAATTTCTATGGAAACTACTTTTATAGAAACGTTCTTTCATGTCGGTTTTCAGCTGGTATGCCTCAAGGGCTTTTAACATTACTTTGTTTTGATCATTGAACAATACTGAATCTATATCGTTTTATGATCGCTAGTGACTATAAGCTTTCACCCTTTATAACGATAATGTTCAATGTGGTTAATTTCTGATATCAGTGCCCTTTGTATCGACATTAAATGCTCCTTAAATATCCTCGTAATTTAAAAAAAAACAGCTAAAAAATAACGTTTTTTTTTTTTACAATTTATTTTGTATACGAATACTCTTCGCTTGCTGCTGCCAGATATGCAGAGCTCGAACGAGAAAGGTAACACCGGACTTTTAGCCCGCATGAATAAACTACGCTTGCAGAAAGCTGAAAGTACACCAGACAGTGACACAAGAAATTTAAGCCAGAAGTAGAATGTTTGAGATCATAAACTTACGGGGTATCAAAAATTTGAAAAAAAAAATATAATGAGTGATTTCGACAAGTAGACGACGACCCCGGTGAAAATTGGAACAATCGTGTCTGCTTCGCATTGCATCCCATAGATGGCGGCAGGACTCCATGAGTGTCAGAGGCTATGGGTTTACTTTTGGTTTTGGCGGCGAAACGGAATCGTTGTTCAATATTTTCCGGTGTTTCACTAACGCACTGATCATGAGTAATATTATTAATGATACGAGCGCTCACGACTTTTCACGTGATACGTGAACAGACAGACTACATTGTTGAACTGGCCCCTCTTGCCTCTTCTTGTTTAAACAAAAGCTAGAAAAGCTCTTAGAAAAGCGAGTATAAGATGTGAATTTTAGTCTATTTTTGTCCTGTGAATTTGAATATCAGAAGCATTTGAGTATCGATCAGAACGTATCGATGAACACGAGAATGAAACAACAAAAACCAACCGCTGGGTGGGACGTCATTGCCAGAGGTTACGTCTGCCTTGAGCGTGCTGCTTATGATAGAACGGGTGCAGCGAATTCGACTGCTCGGGTAAGGCTTAAGGATAGCGCGGAAATGTTAATATATCTGCATATTATGTCATGCTTTCCTCCTCGCTCCCATCCCCAGGGGAAGAAGGGGTTTAGGGGTATTTCGTGACCCTGCTGTGGCTACTTGGCGCATCAATCTGAAAGTATGTTTTCATGTTCTTAATCATAAAAACCAAACAAAAAATAAAATTGGTTAGTATTTTTATATACACAATTGCTTTAGCTTTTTTAACATATGCCACCACCGAAAAAGAAGTATATGCACTAAAAAAAGTTAGGAATATAAAAATATTAGGCACCCTGATCGAACTCTAACAGGAAAGGGGTTCCTAGCTTTTTGCACTGTGCCCATGCATCCTGACTTTTTGTTTTATTGTTGTCGATGATATAACACGTTCACTTGAGACATTCAGACTCCACCGACTTGTCCGCCACGGGAACCCACAGCATTTAAAGAGCACCTCTGGAGAATCCACTGTGGGATGATGCCGCTTCAGTGTCGACTGTTCTTTGAGTTGATCTGTCCGTCAAGGTGAAACACTGCCTCGTCTGTGAAGAGAAGAAACTCCGAAATGGGAGGGAGGGGGGGGGGTTGTCGTCTTCTCGTAGAGACGCGATTGTTCCCCATTTCTCCGGGGTTTTCATCTGCTCGTAGAGATCAGTTCTTATTTTCTTTTATCTTTTTGATCCACGTAAGTTCATGCCCTTACGAAAATGGCATATCTGAACTTATATAAAAAAATAGATACGGTTATATAAAAAATTGGGCAGATCTGGCCATATCAAGTAAATCAGTTTATATAAGCCTTATCAAGCCAGATCTGCCCAATTTTTTATATATCCATATCAGGGTCTTGATATGCGATATATCAAGACCCTGATAACCTTGATATACAGGTTTTTTTTTATTCTTGTAGATTTGTTTTTAAAAAAGCCATGAAAGCTACACTTATGCGGTTTGTGCGAGTGAGTTATACGCCCAGGGGGACATTATGTGGGTGGCTAATCTTTGCAATAAGTCGGCTAATGATTTGAAATTCACTACTTAATTTTTAAATTAGTGAAAATAGACATATGGTTCCAATTAGAAACTTGCTGAACGTCGTCCAAAATCCCTAAATCAGTCATTTTCAGAAAGACTTTCAGCGCGTGAGAAAGTTACCACTCGTGGAGCAGGTACAAGGCTAGCGGTTTCGGTCAGGCGCCCGCGCAATTTTTCCGTCTCTTATCTAGCCACAGCCTTGTACCTGGTCCACGAGTGGTAACTTCAGCGCACTACTGCGCTTCACACGCGCTCAAAGTCTTTCTAAAAATTACTGATTTATGGGTTTTGGACGACGCTCAGCAAGTTTCTAATTGAAACCATATGTCTATTTCCACTAATTAAAAGTAAATTAGTGAATTTTAATTAATTAGCCGACTTATCGCAAAGATTAGAAAACTATACAATGTCCCCTGGGCGTATAACTCACTCGCACAAACCGCATAAGTGTAGTTTTCACGGCTTCTTTTAAAACAAATCTGCAAGAATAAAAAAATAACACCCGGTATTTAGGCATTGCACGTACGTCACATCATGACGTCGAACACCGGTATCCACCATGCTGGTGGTTGACTCTTCGACCCTGCACAGCGAGAGCAATGGTAAACTGTGCCGCGCTCGGCTGTAGCAATTACCCGGTATCCCGACGATCGTCCGATCGTTTCGTCGGCATGAACCGCGAGACAGAGTGTCCGTCAAGTTAGAGAAAGTATGAGCGGCAGGAGAGGGATACGTCCGCGGATTACCGAGTTTGCGGCACGCATCTCATAGCGGCGAGCAACTGCACTTTTCTACCGTTGTTTACGTTCGCGCACGCCTTTGCATCGGCTTTTGCCCATTCGTGGTGTAGATGCCCTTTGCCTTTCGTTACATAACGCCGTTTCCCCGCTTCGAGCGATTGTCGCGCCGCGAGCCCGGCCAGACGGCGATCGAGCGGCGGCGGCCCCGTGTGCAAGCTAGCCGAGACGCCGCCGTCAGGGGATCGGTTTGTGCCGTCTGCGAGACGGTAACCTTTGCAAGGAGCGAAGGTATGTAGGCAAGCCGGTTAGGAAACATCATAATATAAACCCTGAGTCAATGAGAGTTGTACGTTATTTGATTTATCCTTATCTCAGGGTTTAGATTATGACGGTAACCTAGCGTTGTTTACCAGTATTTCGCAAAATCGTAACAATCTTTCTACAAGCGACTCGTAAAGCCGCTCGTCAAATTTTAGAACGCGCAATTAAGATTCTTTGTTGTTGTTGTTCTTTTTGGCGACACGTCAAAACTTTGTCGGCGGCATATCGTAACTTTCTGCTTGTAGCGCAATCGCACCAATGCCGAAACATTCTGCACAATTATTCTCCCGGCTGCCAGGAGATAGACACGGCCTAATTCTAGAGGTAATCTGGAAGAGTACCTTTAGGAAAACGATCTATTGTCGCGAAGTAGGTTGCAGCGCACTTACGTTGACGAGACGGGACTTGAAAGGTAATCCGAGATAGATGTCGACACGGCCACGGCGGAATCACCACTCAAACACAAAAACGAGAAGGAAGGTGTCCGTGAAGATTCAACACGATGTAGCACAACCTGTCACTTGTAGAACCGAGCACTAAACGCATCACAAAAAATTCTTGGGCTTCTTTGAAGAAATCGCTTGCAGAAGCAGAAATTCGCAGCAGCCACGCAGGGCGCAAACCACACCAAACTGGATCCGGCCGAACGCATTCCGATATTGGCAACGTCATCCGTCAAACCACGTGACCACGCACCTTCTATCACGCTTTCAGCTTAGGGAGAGAGAGAAAAGGAGAGAAGGACAGGCCAAAACGGAAGTGCACAAACAAAAGGCTTATCTTATGGGGCATCAACGTGCGGATTTGTCACTTGTACCCAAGGCTGATAGTGCAGTGAATGCTATGTGTGGCCTTGGGCTCCAGGCAGGTGCCGTGTTCTGCTTCATCACCAGCTTCTAGACTGTAGTCACGTGACCCTAACCGGAGACACGATTGGCCTAAAACATGCATAGCGTCTACCCTGCTGTCAATACCGAGTGAACATAGAGCTCTCTGAAGTCCAACTTTTGAACTTCCAAAGGAGCTGTCTAGCTCGAAAGTGACCCAAAACGATGCGAGTTTGAAGATACTATGTTTTACGCCGTATAACCCACATCATAATTTAAAATGAAGAAATAAGCGCGACTATTTTTTTTGCGCACGATGTCCACAAATAAATAAATAAATAAATGTGTATATATATATTTTTTACCAATAAATTTAAAATTATGTGTACACTGTTAGGTTCGCGTTTTTAAATTTCAAATTTTTTTACGAAAGAGTTGCACATAAAAGACACCACGGACAGCACATCTTCCGACTTTCAACACACGATGAATCGCAGACGCTCGCAAGCGGATGGTTACGATGCTGCGCGAACGGTTTTTGAAAGATGCTGCGTAGGGCGCAACGGCTTCGCAGGCGTTCGAAGGAAAAAGGATTCGGGACGACGAAGTAGCGTCTTGCATCTTCAGTAAGCTAACGGTTCGTGTTTCCCCGCTCAATTTAGCGGGGAAACACGAACAAAATTAGTTTCACTGCTAGATTTAGCGGGAAAATTGACGTCAAGTGACATAAGTACCAATTCAATTTCTCGCTAAATTTAGCGGGGCGGTTACTCGATGGCGACGCCGACACCGCTTAACTCGGAAACGGGCGCCTAAGAGCTGCGATCTCAAATCCATTATTTGATTAACTCGCTTTCCGATCTTATGCACTTCGTCATAATGTCACACGTCAAACATACAACCAAATTTCATTTGTCTTTCAATCTTCAAAATGCGCAATTGGTTAATTGGTCCAAATACCTGGAATAACTTCACTTTAACGATGTTAACAATAATTAACCAATTATATGAGACTCATGCAATATAGATCAATCAACTTGTCTTGGCGAGTACATATGACTTATTGCTTGCACGACCGAAACGGGCCCATATATCATTATCAGGGGCAATATTTGCACGCGTATATGGCGAAATATGGCCGTATTTACGCACTTATACGGCCGCATCTGGCAGTATTTGCCCACTTATATGGCGATATCTGGGCGTATTTGCTCCCATATATTCCCTATCTGACTACTTATATTATCATATCTGGCCGTATATAAAATATATCAGGGCCATATCTGACATTTTCGTACGGGTGCTCTCCAACTCTTTCCTTCTGCAACATATATATATATATATTTATTTTTTTGCATCGCATTCTAGCGAACATTTAGCTTCCTGTTAAGCGTAGTTTGTTTATTCGGGCCAAAAAGCCGGGTTTACTTTTCTCGACCGGACCCTGTAGATCAGTTTGGAACGTGTGCTTTGAATGGATAATATGAGAACACATCTTTAACTGAGTGTTTTACCGTAATCCGAACTACTTTCGTACGACACGGGCTTCTTACCCTAACATTTGTTAAAGGCAGGAATACATTGGTAGTGGCATAGCGACCGATCTTCCTTTTGGAAACCCTGCATGTTTTAGTTTTGTTTGTACATCAACTTGACTACCAAAACATACTTGAAAATCTTGTGAGTTTCCGACAGTTAAGCAACCGAAAACATGTCTTTATGATTAAAACGCATTCCTTGATCATGGAAACCATCAAGTTGATCATGGATCATGGAACGCATTCCTTGATCATGGATC